>JAMKCH010048765.1:0-37903 GCA_023653785.1 Ophioderma brevispina
ACAACACAGTGGCCTATGGGGCCGTGGGAAACAAGCAATTGCTCATAACACAAAACCGCAAGATCGGGATCAACTCAAATATTGGGAAATATGCTTTTCTCAAGAATATCCAGTGAATGATGAATAAAACAGAAGGTGCTGGAATCACGAAATACACCTTTAAACCTGTAAATACGCACCTTGCTCTCAATCGCCAGATCGTATGTGGGTCAACACAGCATTCGCTATTAACCCAGGAGCTAGCACACATTTGTAACACATCTCAAGTACAAAAGGTTTGAGTGATTAAATATGTTGCTAGCCTGACAGAAACCCCTGAAACGCGATTCTTAAGTGTTGCAAATGGTGCCTTAAGGAGAGGGGGGCCAAGACAAAGATTGTACAGGGGTCAAATCTTTAAATTGGTCCAATCATGTTGAAAAGCACACCATGTTATGTGTCTAACCATAAGGATTCAGAAAAGGTATAGTTTGTAATATGTACAGCCAAAAGTTTCAGAGTTATAGGCTAAGAACAGCAAAATCAATAATCTGAGACACTCAAAACTATTCCTTATTTTAATCCTATGAGCTCCACCAATAATTTGCACCATTTTTTATCCAAATCGGAGCAACTTTAAAATTTGACCCCTGTACAACTGAAATTGACCCTTTTTATTGATTTTTGCTGTTTTTAGCCTATAGCTCTGAAACTTTAGGCTTTAAATATTACAAACTATACCTTTTCTGAATCCTTATGGTTGGACACATAACATGGTATACTTTTCAACATGATTGGATCAATTTAAAAATTTGACCCCTGTACAATATTTGTCTTGGCCCCCTCTCTTAAGGCACCACTTGCGGCACTTAAGAATTGCGTTTCATGGGTTCCTGTCAGGCTGTCTACATATTTAAACACTCAAACCTTTTGTACTTGAAATGTGTTACAAATGTGTGCTAGCTCCTGGGCTATATAGGGTCGTGTGTAAGTGTGTGTGTATATATTTATGTGTGTGTGGATGTGTTTGGATGTGTGTGCTCGGAGTACAGAGATTTCCTCGGAGGGCTTTCCAGTGTGCTATACTTCAGCCCTGATCACTGCAAATTTCACAGATTTTGACTCTCAGTTGACGCATGCCTCCCATTTTTAAGCAAATGTCATGCACTGAATGACACCCCTTACTTCTATTTCATGCTCACAGAAAGGCCCCTTTTTTAATGTTATAACAAAATAAACTGGGTTTGAATGGTTAGAATTTGCCGGCCGAGAATGACCCACCCTTTTTTCTCAGAGGCTCAGTGATTGACCCCCGTTTTGCAGCGCTCCATCACCATAATTGCCCCCCTTTTCCCCCCTAAAGTCCTCACAGGCGAATGCCCCCTACTTTGAAAGCCGCATCCGCACATCTCCGTCACTTTGTATATGATCCCCTGCATTTCCCAGGGGTGTTATGAACATCTATAGCCCATGATCCAGACCCTCTAAATCATGTTCGCGGGTGTTCCAAAATATGTTAGCAATTAAATCAATACGTTTTTGATTTAAGTGTTACTCTGCAAGTGTCACGTGGTCTTTGAACACCTTTAGCAGTTTAGAACTACATGATTCTGGAACACGTTCGTAGCGGCGTAATGTGTTCTGTATATTACAGAAATAACTATCCCCCCCAGCATCCACACTACAATTAACAGGCTAGTAGGAGTTAACCCTATCTGTCTCTATCTTCCTCATCACTCTCTATTCTGACTCTTCCTTTTTACAGGATTCGTAGTCAGACATTCATTTGCTGGCGTGGATAAATTAAAAATGCATCATCTCCTGATATGTGAATCTCTCATTGCACCTTTAAATATAAGATTTGGAAGTATTTTGTTCCTATTTGAGACGGCATCACAAACAGGAGTAATCTCAGTCACCTATAGTTATTCATTATTCTCTCCTGTATGAATCATGGGCTATACTTGCCTCCTTTTTCTCACGTTTCATATCAATCACTTGCGTCTTCCAAGTCTGAGCATATCACTACCTAGATTTGGAAGATCGGAAGTGGGTCGGTTCTGGTCTAGAAATCAATGCGTGCGTGATTTAATATGGACATTGTGAACGACTCTATAATACTTTTCAGATCAGTTTTCATTGTCGTTTCTCGTACAGACTTTCATGCATCTTCCAAATCTGAGAAAAAAAAACCAGGTGTTCAAATTATGTATAATAATACAAAGATTTCATATCAAAAAAAAAAAAAAAAATCTCTAAAATCATTCTAATCCTTTTGAAAGGATTAGCGCACGTTGGGGAAATAACACGAGTACGCAATACAATATGCGAATCTCTCGCGATCTTACAAGAGAACTTATATGTTAAAACACACAACTGTACACTAGAATAAAATGGCACGTTCTTGCTGATAAAGAAAAAAGAGAGCAAAACCTTAATTGCGATATGACACATTGACACATCAAAAAATACTCTGTTCCATGAAATCCACAGAATTGCCTCGAGCACATGCAGAGTGCGGAGTTAGCGCTCATGCATTATGTATATAAAGGCCTAACGATTGACCTTCGTGCATTTCCCACCATCCGCTCCATATGCGGGCATTCGAACATGTTGCTTCCAAATGTTAAACAGTGCGTAAGTTGCTTGGAACATTAAACAAGTCGAAATAACCCTGGCCGCTGGCCCGGGTGGGGCGGGGTAACGCTGAGCTACACTGTTATAAATTTCGGAAAATTAAGAAAACAGAATTTTCCGTTATTTTACTGTAAAATTAAAAAAATTCCATAATATGAGACAAATTTTCTGTTAAAATCACTAGTGTCAAAGTACCATTAATTGACTAGAAATTTTGTAAATTTACCCCTCAAAAGTCTTGACCTTCTGTTGCCAGGAATTTCCGTAAATTTAACGGAAATGTTCTAACAGTGTAGCACGAGCTCGGTAACGCACCCAGTTACAAGGGTTCAGCGGTGACCCCATATGAGACCAGAAACGAATGTATTGGTACCCCATCTGAGACCATATCTGTCCAATGGATACCCTATCCTAGACCAGAAACCAGACAACTTATTCACCTGCTATCCGGAGCGAGACCGGACCAAAGCAAATTACCATTGGAATTTTAACACAAAACCTGGATTTTACACATCAATTTGAGACTAGTTTATGGACTGTTCATTCTGTTTGAGCATGATATCAACACAAAAATCATCATTCTAACAATTCCTTCCCTGCTGATATTTACATGCATTAATCTGAAACTGAAAAGTAAAATTGATACCTTATGTGAGATCTGACATAGGAGACTATAGGTTGAATTTGTGCAATAATTGCAAGTCTCGAGCGCATGCATTGGGCCAGGTCTAGGGGTTTTTCTGTAACGCGGGGGTTACCGGCCGACGCATATGCCATCAGTTCCCCTCCCGCCAGGGCCGCTGGCTTGCAGGCGCCACGCTTAGCGCGTGCCTTGCATGAAGAGAGAGATAGGGCTAGCACTGAAAGTACTACGATGTTATTTCCCCGATATTTATTTTTAATTTAGTTACGGAAATATAAATTGGACTTAGATGTGTGTAAGATACGCCTAGCGCCTATGTAGATCTATATACTTGGAGGACATTATTTTTGGATATCATCAATATCTCTAAGTCCCGGTTGATTTTATGAACAAAAAGCTTCTCATAAGCGTGGTGGTATAGGCCTACCACAGTTCTTAAGCAGCGAAAAAAAAAAAAAAAAAAAAAACAGCAAGCACGCGCGGCGCGCCCACCCACCACACGGCACATGTTTATGGGGCGCAATTTAATATTTATTTTTATTCTATAGTACGCCCGGGGGGGGGGGGTGCTCACATGGATGAAGTCTGGGGTATGTGCCGCCTTAAGACGAAATACCCTCAGTTTTAGGCTCTTTTTCAGTTCCAGAGCGCCCGTTTTAGGACTCATTTCAGTTCAGAGACTCCGACTTTTTCTGTCCAAAGCCATATTCTAAAAAATTTCTTACAAAGTAAACCTCACATTAGGTCTAAAAAAATTGAGGAAATCGCATACGCGGCGGCTTTTTTCTGATTTTTTAAAACCTATATTCCGGAGACCTCATTTTTATGCGCTCAATCACTCCGGAGGCTCAATTCAAATCACTTGGAGCACATACTACCAAAAAAAAGTTGAGATGAGACCCCCCCCCGTCCCCCCGGTATATCTATGCATGGTAGGCGTCTGAGCCGAAGTGATGCTTTCGCATTGAAGGATAAACATATGAAATTTGGATCCAGCGATCGGGTCACCCCGCTTTAATTATGTAATTTATATCATATTCCATTCCCCAACCGCTAATTTAGCCCAAAATTCAGTTACAAAGTCCTAAAAAATTGGCTTTTTTAAAGAAAAAAAAATCGATTCTGAACACACTAAATTTCGTTCTCCAAAATTTCAGTTTTTAGAAGCACTAGTTCGCGCTTTCGCTTTACTTAACCCAGTACGCTAAAATCAAAGTTGAGCTACCCGGACATATGATGAGAATCCACATTGAAAAGTTATGTGTTTTTAATAGTCATACTATCTTGTCCGTTCAAAATTAAATTTATAACGGTAGCTTAATAATTCGCGACGGCGCAATACTGCGGTCAAGACGCGCAAAAATAACATTCAAACGCGAGAAACACTCAATAATGCAGTTTAATACAGAGAGGGGTGGAACATTTGCTACTGAGTTACTTAAAACACACCAGTTTGGAGGTATGTAAATTATGGGGGTTTTTTAAATGAGGCACATATTGTGATCATATCAGCCATATTTTTGTTATGGTTCACTAAAAGATACTATATATCCCCGAGAAAAGTTATCATGGTTATTGTCAAAATTTCAGGTTGATTCTGACGGTGCGATTTGATGTAATGGCGCAAACGTATTGTTCAAGCTGTCCCTATATGCAGGCCCCCCGGCATAGGCCACTGTGTTGTCATTTCTCTGTCCGTTTACAATACAAATTACGAATTTCTTCAAAGACAGGTCGAGTTACCTTTAGATTACGGACAAACATCTATACTTTTTTAAGTAAGCCGAACTGTTCAGATGATATAAAAATCTCGACAAATCATCAACTTTTTAATGCAAGTCGGTAGGCATGGACTCGAGGCGTGAAAGGCACAAATGCCCCTTTACATACGGGCAACATATAAGTTGCGTAAGAAAATGTAACAAGTTGTGTAATCCGTAAATTTTACACAACCTATGTGAAGGTATAAACAATTAATCAGCAATTTTTCTTGTTGTTTTTCGTACACACTAGTTGCTAACGTTCACATGCTAAAATAACCTCATAATTTTACACACAACTTGTTTAACTTGTTCTATAAGCAGCAGATTTATATTAAAATACATACTTGTTCGTTTAATGTTAATGGGCAATCTAACGATCAGAACAGCCATGATTTAGAATAGGCACATAGCAGTGATATAGCTGATTTTGCCTCGTTTAGCTGATCATGATATTGTTAAACTTAAAAAGCAAACAGAGTTATTTTGAGAAAAAATGGGGCCACTCGCGCCCATTTTTTTTTTCAAAATCATTCTGTTTGCTTTTCATGATCTTTAATAGTTTGTGTGGGTGTTGTGTGTGTGTGTGTGCTGTCAGAATATCTTATAGGCTACAACATTTAATGTCATGGCACGCCGCAGCCTTTCACTCATAAACCTACAAGAGAATTGAACATTTACTCTACCAGCCAATCTAGTTCTCCATCTCCTCTGACCAGACTGATTTACTTAGTAGGCGCTTTGAGTTAACAAAGATTAGTGTTGATTCACGGCTTTTACGACCTACTGCATCTTACATGTTTCGTTGACACACGCGCTAATTGGGAACATGCGCATTTTGTAGGCCTGATTTCCGCTGGGATACTTAGAGTGCAGCGCTTGAATATTCAACGGTTGGTTAATGTTTCAAAACCAAATTACATTAAGTGCGGTTGGCGCGCCCTATTCGCTCGCTATGATCTGTATACGGTTTCGCTTAAGTGGTTACCATGGCTGAACCAGAGCAAAAAATCTTCATGGATTTTAAAAACTTTGTGACACAGGCTCTATAGGATATATAACATGTATGATACCACATATTTAGGACAAATTAAGAAAATGCATTTCAAGTTCACTGCTTCAGACCCTGCATATATACCCCGCCCCCCCCCTAAACCAGGTCTAAAGTTAGAGTCTCCCTTCAGATACACAGCCCTAGAGTCCATTTCTGACTACACTTTTGAATACACAGATACGTTTGTTATAACTTGATTGGTCAAAACACAACCGTATTGTACGATGAAGCTAAACTAAGGATTTTGAGTATTCCTGTTTGTAATTTTGTTTTTATGATTTTGGCATCTTTTGGTTGTATTTTCCTAAATCTAATGACCTTGCAATTTGCGTCCTCTGCAGGTATCCCTTTTTACCAAATTGAGGCTCAGTAATAATATATGGAGAGATGGGTGGGGAAGGGTAGGTTAAAGTGGATGAGCTTCACTGCAGGCCTCGAGACAACCAAATATGAAGCGAAGTCCAACCATCATTTTACTCTTTTTACAGAAGACTATTGCTACAAGAATCAAATATTAACGCCAGAATGTTTGCATTGTTATAACAGCTAATAAACGTGGCATTTAAGACACTTATAAGATGAAATTTGATAGAGGAGCAAGTAACACCTCGTTATTGTCCAATTAGAAAACATTGGATTATAGTTGTGTGACAGCACACCAAGACGCATATCTTACCCCAATAGTTGAATATGAAGAATAATATACGATATTGGTACTGAGTTTTGTTTAGAAATGTTTACAGAAAAAAAAAGTTCAAAAGTCAAAATCCAGTACGTTTGTGCCAAACGCAAGCATTTACAAGATTCATAAGTTCACATACGGGAGTTGTGTTGGATGATCTTAGTCAGATTTTTATCTTATATCGTCTTGAAATGTATTTGTTTCACTAGTGTTTATCAATTTAAATCATTATCAGTTTAATACATTATGGAAATGGAGTTATTTGATTCCAGAAAGATTTTTTGGTGCAAGAATGTTGGCGAATAATGTTGATTGAAACAAGATTGCATTGCATTCTGTTCTGAGAGCCACCCTTGTGGTTATCACCTTCCGCCTTGTTTGGTAAATGGGTCGCTTTGAGTTACTACTTGATTGCTGGGGTCATAATCTTATAAACCTATTGACTCATGAATTTTCAGCGTTATTAGGAAATTATCTCTCTTACCAGCAACATAAGAGACAAATAACGCCATTTTCTTTTGTTCAAAACTGATGTAGGCTGGCACCAAGTGGTGCGTTTTTATTGGGACACGTTGCGCAAGCTCATTAAGTGTCAGAAGAATTCAAACCGCAGATAATACAATTAAAACAAACAATAAACCCAGCGAAGCAAAAACCGGTAGGGGAAGGGAAACAGGGGGGGGGCGGGGCCGGGCACCACACCAAAGCCAGAACAAGAGGCCCGGAGAAAAAGGCGATCAGAAAGGGACGCAGCGGCAACGCAGGGGGAGGGTCAAACGAGGCAGCACAGAAGCGGGAAAAACACGGGGGCGGAGAGCACCCACGACAGCAACGCGGGGGAGGGCAACGGAAGAGGGAGGAGCGGAAGGGCGACAAAAAGACCGGGAGAGAAAGGAAAGGGAAGAGAAGGACAGGGGAGGGACGCCAGTCGGCGCGCCGGGGGACCGGTCGACGTTGATCCAGTACTACCTTCCACTTTCTGATTTAAACTGGGATAGGTCCGGGTGCGGGTAGGTGTACGCTATTGTTGGGTAGCAGAGATATCATAGTCGTATCTATTAAGTCCAATGTAAAAGCGTCTCTCACATGTCACTAGGGTGGGCGGAGATTGTATTTAACTCATGTCTGTTTGAAGTTTGATAATTCAATATTTAATAAATTATATTTATTTATTTAATGTTAAAAAAACTAAGCTCATGTTATTTGACAGTCACCATTATAGTGAGTTTTTGTTTTTTTTGTCTAAGGGTAAGTCTTTAAGGGTTCAGTGATAAAGAGCACAAAGGCCATCTAGGGGTCTTATTAGTTCATTGTTGATAAAAATTGTATTGGCACAAAAGTTACTTCGAATGATCTCTTACGGAGCGTCGGTGTTGGCGGGATATAGTTCGCTCGACTCATAGTCCACCTACAACGGTGAAGAATAGAGCACTTGATTCGTTGACTCTTTACGTACATTAGATTCACACTTTATTCCCGATTGTATTCAATGGGAGCCCGGACTAATGGCTAGCTGGTGGACCATATCTCCTTATTCACCGGATCGTAATGGTTGGCTGAGGGTTATGGACAAAGGTCATCTACGTGTCATATGGGGTTCACTGCTCACAATGCTTCTTTGATGGTAATAGATGGGTATTCACTCAAATGTTACTGTTGACTGATCCTTACAGAGCAGACCGTATGTGTTTTGAGGTCCTGCTTATAATGCTTTGTCCACATATAAGAGCATGGGTATCCACAAAAGGAACTTTGACTGATCCATAGAGCGGCGTAGGGGTTGTTGAGAGTTAATGTCAACGTCAATACGTGGTCTTTCAGGCCACTGGGGCCTCAAAAATGCTCAAAATAGGGATGCTTGACCTATTGCTCTTAATGTCCTGGGCTCTCAAATCCCGAGACCCAGATCCGCATTATGGCGGATCAATGTGGTACTTGATTCCGTGGCCCGTGTGTTATCTAAACGGGCGTATCGTCTTACTGTACATAAGCGTAGGCTAGTGCGGAAGGGAAAGCGTTCTAGGCGGTCGTTTATTCTGCGTTGCGCAGTGCACCTTAAATCGCGTTTTAATTACGCGCTGCATACGTGCACTTACGCGTTGCATTTTTTTCAATGTCGCAATACTAACGCTTTAACAGCGTGAAAATGTGCATCGTGTAGACAGTTCAAACATCACTCGCACAGTCTACATCAGATCTGGATCTCGGAAGTATCATCATTAATGGCGGATCGTGTTTCGTGAAAGAGCGCTCCAATGTCGACACGCTGCTTTTGGTCTTAAAAATTTAATATTTTGGGGGCCATTTCTTCGGCGCACGTTTGTGACCTTTAACGGTGAATTTTTGCTTTCAACCCTGTGCTGTTTTTGTCAATGTGGCCATTTGTGATGGCTTTTGACATTATTGGTGACCTTGAGTCCAATCTCTACCAGAGAGTGTTTTCCACTTTTCGCTGATTGGTTGTTTTGTCCTGGGGAGCAGGTAAGTTTCGGTGACGTGTGTGACGTTCAGTGGCGGCGGCCCCCCTCATTTCGCACCCCCATCCGAAGATTAAAATACGGATTTTTGCACACATCACGATTTGGGGCTCAAATCACAAAA
Organism: Ophioderma brevispina; assembly: GCA_023653785.1. Taxonomy (NCBI): domain Eukaryota; kingdom Metazoa; phylum Echinodermata; class Ophiuroidea; order Amphilepidida; family Ophiodermatidae; genus Ophioderma; species Ophioderma brevispina. The sequence goes on from JAMKCH010048765.1 coordinate 9,357, forward strand.
TTTCTGGCTAAATAATCAGCCGATTTGGGGGGGCCAAAATTGGTTAATAATCTCTATTTTTATATTTGCCGCCCCCACTAATTTCGCTTTTTTTCGTTCCGCATATATTAAACTATGCCCTGTTTGCCGGCCCCCCCCCCCAAGAACACGAGGTCTGGCGGCGCACTGCGATGGACGTTGCAGAAACGGCATACAGTGACCGAACATTATTTGTCCCCCATTACAGGGTAACCAATCTAGGCGGGGAGGAATCACTGTTGGTTGGTATTCAAGGTAGTGAATGTGGTCAGAAGTGGTACAAAATCGGTTGCGTGACGGGGTCAAGCATTAGGTTAAAAGTGGAAATTTGCCTTTTTGATAACTGGTCCGCAGATGGCCTTATACATAAAAGATTAGCATCAAAATATGAAAGGAACACAAAATATTCTTATAGAGATGCACTCACTGCATTTCCGCGAGTGCACCTTAATAATTTATCATGAATAATAATTAAAAAAAACATACAAAAGCAATGTAATAAGAAACACGGCTTCAAATGATCAAAATGATGAAGTCTTACATATTATTCATGACAGATGTTAAGGTTACCTTTCGGGGAATGACCTCAAGGATTATGTCGTCATCATTTTAATACATTAGACTGTAACTCCTCTACAAATATTGAACAAGCGTCACGCACCAATAGTGCTTTACTCAGCAGGTCTCTTAACTACTGGCGCTTTGGTCCGCATTCGCTCCACTGGCTAATCCGGCGGGGTGCAGTGGGGGCAGGTTTGCCACGCGCAGAGGAACTTTGACCTGAAAAAGTTTCAAATCGAGGTTAAATCCCCATTTTTGCCTGCATCACCTTGGAAATTTCTTTCATTTTCTCCTCCAACCGGAGAACATCTGCTGCAAAAAACCCCTCCAATAAGGAAATTTGCCTGCAAAAGCCGGCAATATGGGCCCCTGTGACAAGTGACCCCTGGTTCGTCCCAAGTTCTTTGACAAGTCTGGTGATTTATAGGCAATTGATTTGTGGGGCATGAAGAATTTACAGATTTTCAAGAATATCACTTTACCTCGGCGCACGGTGACATTTGACCCAAATCTGCGAACACACCGCCATTGTGTGTAGACGTTTCATATAGAAGTCCCGTTGATGCAGAATGATTTGATTGGGCCATTCATTCTGTAAAGCGCGCGTACTGCGCAACGTCATACAACGCATTACGGAATCAATTGTAAGACCAATTTTTGCATCGCATGAGACTTCTATATGAAACGTCTACCCGCATTATGGACATTGGGGTCAGAGCGATTCCTCGACAAGGTTGGTGGTTCTAGCATTTGATTTGGGTACAGAGAATTTATATATTTTTCAAAATGTCGCGCTTTGAATTTGCCCACGTGACCTTGAACAAATTTTGTGAACAGACGGCATATCCCTTATCGTCCCTGGAGGAAAATGAATACCAACCTGAAGATCACAGCAAAAAGAGGTGTGGTAATTGTGTTGTTAGATCTGGAGCACTTTCCGCGTAACACAAGGCTAGGGGTCCGGTCGCTGATTTTTGAAAAGTGGCAAAAATGACACTTATGGATTTAAGGGATTGGGCTTTGGGTCAGTGGCTCTTCTGACGGCTGAAGAGCGTGTGATTATAGTCAATTGATATGTGGCAAAGGCGGGCGCCTAGGTTAAAATCAGAGGATGGGGGGCGTAACCGGTTGGTTGCACGATTCGAGCCGGCATATGGTACAAAAAACCAGAATTTCTAGGCATCAATTTATCTTAACCCGCCTGTGTTTTGCCTAAATTTTGAAACTCTCAGGAGGGCGGCCGCCCACTGCCACCCCTGGCGCCGCTCCTGATTTGTGCTATAGAAAGTGAATTTATAGATGTTCAAAATGCCCTTTAAAATCGCCCATTTGACCTTTGACCAATATATGTGGACATCCCATAGGGGCTATAATGATTCGTGGTTGGCTAAACGTACTCTTGAGTACTGCATGACTGGCGAGTACAAGAAGTGCCGAGTATGAGGTTTGCCGGTTGATAGGCGTATTGTAAGTGATGTCCACGTTGATAAATGTTTAATCTTTAGGATCTTAAGCAATCGCCTTCCTTCTTTATTGAAGGGGTAGTTAGGCTTTCAATATTTGTATGAGATCCAACCAGTTTGAATTATATGCACTAGAATCATTTGTCAGATTACTTGTAAATGTGTCAATAAACTTCAATAAAAGCGCCGTAACAACAGTATTTGTGGGTTTACTTATTTAGACCCTTCCTGTTCTTCTTGTTACAACTGTATGCATACTTCAACTTAAGTGGTGTCATAGTCATTGAGGTACGATGGTGTCTACGATTACGTATGTGGCCGCTTGTTGAGGAATGGCCACCGTTCCGGTTCTTTCGACTTCATCGATGTCAGAATCGGGCTCATCGCTACCGTACTACTCTATTCTTCAAGTCTGATTGTTGATCATGGTTGGCAGGGGCGGCATCCTTTTACAGCTTCTCTGTTTTTTCATTGATCTGGGGAAACCATGTTTTACTGCGAAACAATGCTTTAGTTTTGGTGATCCTTGTTGTCTCTGCTGAGCAGGATCGACAACCACTACTTGCAGCCTGTTTGGGATTACAATGCAGCTGCCTCTCAACACGATGTTATCATTGTGACAGTTATCTCTTCTCTTATTGACCAAAGTGATCTGTTTTTGTCTTTGATGCTTGTGCGCTATTGGTTTGTGTTGTAACACGGTATCACATCTTGCTAGAGCTTTGTCTTTCCTCTGTTTCTTGTTTTAGAGGTCAAGGTCCATTGCTTTGGTGTTGCATTGTCGCGATGAGTTGTACATATTCGATATCTTGCTGAAGCTGTCTTCTCTTGTAGTTTCCTGATTGGGTGTCGTGACATGAAGTCATCTGGGTTGTTTTTTTTTCCGTCAGTTTGTAGCGGACTACACTGTTCAAAGGTCTGAGCTTCAGTAACCAACTCTGTAGTCTGCTTGATGACTTTGAGTGGGCCTTGATACAGTCTGGTCATCATGTTTGTGGTCATTGTAGACTGGCGCATAGTTGTGTCAAGAATCGTACAATCAACAACGTTCTAGTGACCAAGCGATGGCTAAATCTTCACGCTCTATCTGGGCTGTATCTCTGCTCTGTGGGCGACAGTGAGCTACTTCGGTAATAAATACACATACGCCTTTGCCATCTTTGTCAGTCTGTTGGTCTTAAATGGCCCCATGCCCAGCTGAGCTAGAGTCAACCCAAGTGTCAGCGGTTCTGTCTGCGGAGCGAAAAGGAGGCCATCACTTTGTTGCTAGATATAGAGTTCTTTCTTGACTGGATTTAGGCGCAGTCTGCTTGACGTTCACAAGCCCATTCCAAACGGTACCCTCCCTGGCCCCCTCTTTATATGTGAGTTCTCTGAGGGGCTTAGATATTGTGACTAAGTTTGGGATCAAGGCTTGAACAGATACGTTTCCATTCCATAGGAGGGCTTGCTAATTTCCGCTGGCACTTTGCGGACGGTGGCGCATTTTTGATTGCGTCTTTCTTCGGTCAGTGACTACAACTCATCACACCGCTGAAGATCTAGCCCGAAAATTCTAGTTTGGAGCTGTTCGTCACATTTGGCTCTGTTCAGTATGAGCCGGCTTTGTCATTTCAATGTCGGTACGTAGTAAAAATGTAAGCCTTGGTCATGCTCGGCATTTGTGTGTGTCCATATCCTAAAATATCATCTGATACATTCAAAACTCCAGGTATGCCTTCGATGCACTTGGCGTATGTGTTTTGGAATACCTCGGCTGCACCACTAATGCCGAAATTTAGTCTTTTGTATCGCTTCAACCCCATGTGTGTGACGAATTTGTTATGGTAGCGCGGCATTCTGGTGGAAGCTCAAGCTAGGTGGTATCCTGACTTAAAGATCTAGTTTTGAGAGAAGACCGTTATCACCACTGAGCCTCTAGTGCAATAACTTCGTCAATTGTTGGCGTATCATGCATGTTTTCATAGCTAAAATGGCAATATTTGCTGAACGCATGTCTATACATAGACGAATATCCTGTGGGGCATGTGGTTGGGGACTACAACTAGAGGCTAAGACCATGAATTGTGGGGCCTGTTGCTGTTTCTACGATGTCATCGTCCTCTAATTGCCCCCTTTGAGTTTTGCTTCAAGTTTTGTCTTTTTAAATTGTATGGTGCGTTTTTCTGTAAACTTTTCAACGGTACAGATTTGTCCTATGTGTAAGTCATATCTGTGTATCTTCATTTCCCCAATTCCATTGAGAACAATTAGGAATTTATATCCAGTGTGGGCTATAGCCCGTTGTCAGATGTCCACGCCGCCCTGTTTACTTTCCGGTATGTTACTTTCACCATGTTCAGTTCTCTTCAGATGTTTTACGAGATAACCACAAATTGTCTGCCTCACCTTTGACTACATACACTATCTGCGCACGGTAACTCTTGCAGTCAGTTTCTATTACTGTCTTTAAACTTGCCTATAAGGCGTGTCGTGGTCTATTAGTGTAGTATGTTTGAGAGTTATGTCAGTTTCAGCATCAATTTTGTATTGTTTGTTCTAAGCAATCCTAGGATTTTCTTGAGAGTTTTTCACCAATCAAGTTTTGGGGACAACCTGTGTCTGCTCAAACATCAGTGTGCTTGTACATTTTCTAATTTTAACTGTTGTTTCTTTGATGTTTCTGCATCGGGTGCATGTACTGTTGGTGTTTGTGGTCCTGTATGGTGTTTTCTGTTACAATGCTTTTCTTTTCCAAATTTTTTCACGCTGGTGTCGTGTGTTTCTTTCCACATTTTCACCTGTGTGATTTTCTGTTTTTCTTTTCACTTTTCACCTGTGTGATTTTCTGTTTTCTTTCCACATTTAACCGCTGTGTGATTTTCTGTTTTCTTTTTCAGCATTTTCCTTCACTCTGTGTGATTTCTGTTTTCATTTTTCATCACATTTTCACCTGTGTGATTTCTGTTTTGCTTTTCACATTTCACCTGTGTGATTTTCTGGTTTTTTTTCTTTTTAATAAACATTTCACTCTGTGTGATTTTCTGTTTTCTTTTTCACATTTTCAACCGTGTGATTCTGTTTTTTCTTTTCATCTTTCATTCATCACTCTTGGTGATTTTGCTGTTTTCTTTTGTCACAATTTTCACCTGTGTGTGTTCTGTGTTCAAACACAACGTCAAAGACATATGGCCTGGAGCTAGCACACATTGGTACTACATCTCAAGTAGCTAAGTACATTTGAGTGATAACTATTTGCAGACTGACCGGAACCGCTGAAACGTGATCTTAAGTGCCGCAAGTGTGCCTTAAGGATAGGGGGCCCAAGACAAGTTGTACAAAGGGTTATCCAAATTTGTAAATTGTGAGCCAATCATGTTGAAAAGTCAGTCACGCATGTTATGTTCTAACTCATAAGGATTAAGAAAAGGTAATAGTTTGTAATATGTTCAGCCAACCTAAAGTTTCAGAGTTATAGGCTAACAACAGTCATAGATCATAATAAGGGTCACTTTCAGTTGTACAAGGGGTCAAATTTTAAAGTTTGCTCCGATTTGATAAAAAATGGTGCAAATTTAATGGTGGAGGTTCATAGGATTAAATAAGGCAATAGTTGTGACTGTCTAATGCTTAGTTTCCGATGTAGGGTGGCCCAGAGGTCAACGTCCATTGGCATTCAATGGGTCTTGATCTTGTTACACCCTCTACTTTCTTAAGCAAGCATTTTGAGACACGCAAAACTTTCCTTAAATAATTTTATCCTATGAGCTGCGCACCAATAATTGGCCACATTTTTTATCCCAATCGGAGCAATTTTAAAATTTGACGCCCTGTCAACTGAATTGCCCCTTTTTAATTGAATTTTTGCTGTTTTTAGCCTATAACGCTGAAACTTAAGGCTGTAGATAGTACAACTATACCGTTCTGAATCCTTAATGGTTAGACACATAACATGGTGTTGCTTTTCACATGATTGGATCAATTAGTGCAAATTTGACCCTGTACAAACTTTGTTTTGCCCTTCTCTTAAGGCACCACTTGCGGCACTTAAATCACGTTTCAGGGTTCCTGTCAGTCTGTCTACATATTAATCACTCAAAAAACCTTTTGTACTTGAATGTTGTTACAAATGTGTGCTAGCTCCTGGTTCATAGTGCCCACCGCTTTCATCGGTGTCACTATTTGTTCAGTTGTTCCACAGATTTTACTTTTCCCAGGATCTCTGTGATCGCCTTCTGTGTTTTTCTCCTGTTACTTGTTCTTTTCTACCTGTATGACTTCTTCCTTTGTTTCTTATTTACATCCTGGGTGTGTACTAAACCTCCAACATTGAGGGCACAGGTCCAATAATTGGGTCCTGTCGATGGGCCAAGTGTCTGGGCCCTCAAATTGGCTAGCCCATGTGGGGCCCGCCTCTTTTTTTGTTTGTCCGGTCGGGGGGGGGGGGGGGAAAGCATCATGATGGTCCCAGTGGGTTATCTATTTGGGCCGTAGATGGGTGCTTTATGGGGCCCTTATGGGGCAAGTACAAATCCCAATTTGGCATGTTAACGCTAAGTTATATGCTTTAATTAAAAAAAGAAGGAGTTCTAGTACAGTTGGATATGGTTTTAATTCCAACTATCTTCATTAAGCATCCACTTGCATCGCATACAAACATGTATTACTTATCTTACCTGTTGGATTCGAACCGGGGACCTCGTGATCTTAAAGACTTAATGCTCTATCCAGTCGAACGCACTTGTACTTACGACAAATTGGCATCAAATTAGATTATTAATAAAGGATTGTTGGAGTTAAAATGATTAAACTTGTAGCGTTATGGGCCTTCATATGATTCGACAAGGGATGAGTTTAGAGGTTTGACCTATTAATAAAGTTAATAATTATTTGGATACAAAAGAATGGATAAAACATTTTAACGCCGCATCAACTGGCATCAAATGGGCAACCCTAGAGGTGCCCATCCTTGCATCAAGTAAAATATACTTAGCTGCCGGCCAATTGAAAACCTCCAATGGCCCCATTTAGGAAGAACGGCACCTTAAGCCAGCAATTAAAGAACTCATCCATTGACTCCATTTTGAAAACCTACAATGGCGCCCATTTGGGAACCCACTTAAAGCCCAGTAAAGAAGCTATCAGTTACCTCATTGAACACTCACATGGCGCTCCATTTAGAGAGCCCATGTAATTCCCATGCCCACGTACGTAAGCCCATGTAACCCAAGTGAAAACCCGCAATTGGGTCCCCCCCGACCAATTAGAACTTGGGTAAAACCCAATGATGGGTATCCCAGATTAATCCCACATGGTACGGCAACACAAGTAATCCTCAATAAACACAACCCATAATGGGTTGCCTACATGGGTCCCATCAGGAATAGCGCCTACATGATAGCCCATGTCCACATGCTCCCATACAAAACAACTGGGCCCGCATGAGGCATAAACATCATGGGTTACTCCATTACAACCACATGGGCCAATTAGGAATAGCCCATCATAAAACCTCATGCCCACTATCGGCCGCAGCTTAACCACACACAACCGCACACGGGCCTCCAGCACGGCATGTTGGAGGGGTAGTTGATGACTTTGGCCGCTGGACAGGCAGCGGGCGAAGTGATTTAGTTCACCGCAAGATTTACAGTCTTTGCCTTTTGCAGGGCTAGCTCTCTGTCACGTTGCCATATCAAAACCACAAAAATCGCTCTGTTTACTCATTGTGTGAGTTTTAGGCCTCATTAGGCCTTACCTTTAGGTTTGGTCCTCTTGTTTCTGGCCAAGCACCATAGAAACTGCATCTTGTCACTGTACCCAAAAATCTTGTTGAAGACAAACACCACGATCTCTTGTTTCTTCTGAAAAGTTCAAGGGTACGTGCCATGCCAGTTCAAGTAGATTTGCCAGTGTTGCGTCCGATCTTTTTCAGGCTCTTTTTCTGAGTGTCTCTGAGCGCGAACGACATCCTGAAAGGATTCTGGGTTTGTATTTCTCTGTCTGGGTCAGCGAAATCACAATGCGACTGACACTTTCCCAATCTGGTTCAAAATGCTGAATGTTCTCAGTGTTCTCTTGTTTTGCCTGTCAAAAGAGTATTTGTGATTAGTACACCACGATTTTGTGAAAATAGCTTGTAGGCATCTACTGCCGTTTGATTTGTTCATCGTGGCCAGTAATCAGTAGAGGGTGTCAAAAATATCTTGTAACTCTTGTCTTGCCCATCCAGTGAGTATATTAGAGTGCTCGCTGCCCTCTTTTCGGAGATATCGAATCTACCATGGGCCGATCCTGGAAATCTTGGCCATTTTTTCGCATCGTTTTGACAAAGAAAGGGTCGCTTATATGATCAAAATCATGCACGACGGCATACGCATGATCGCGAGCAGATGTCCGTAACTGTCGTTAGCCTAAGTTTGTTTTGGTACACAGTCCGTGGCACCGTTTAGGTTGATGCAAACCTCGAGATCTACGATGCATCACAAATATTCAAGCCTTTCTGGGTCCACGATTCTACGGAACGGCGACGACACTCGTTAGGCGATAGAATTCGGTTCTATAGTCAGGTTCTTGAAAGTTCGGCATTCACGCATCATCAATGCGCCAATATAATATTCGGCGGGGTTCAATAAACGGAACTCTTGATATTGGCTTTCTTAAGCACATATCATGATCTGTTTATTCATTTAGCTAATATTATAGTAGAAGATAGTGCCGAGTGTGAGGTGCCGTTGATTGGCTTATGTAGTCTGCCACGTTTGTATAAGTGTAATATTTAGGATATTACAGGGGCCTTGGGTCAACGGTTCTTCGGACGCAAGTCGAGTGATTACATATGAGAATTTATAACTTTCAAGAATGCTCGCCTTTAAAAAATCGGCCGCACGTGACCTTGACCCTTGAGCACCAAATCTTGAACACTTCCGAATGGCGTCTTGGGTCAGTGGTTCTCTGAGCATGTCTGGGTGATTATAGGTCGATTGATTGTGGCACAGAAGGAATTTATAGATTTTCGAGACTGGTTTCTTAGGCCAGAAAGGGCCGGCTCTGGGAAACAGATGAACTAAATGAACTTGCTTGGATGGAGAATAGTCTTGAAGTAGCGCTGACGGAGAGAGGGCGTGGATCTCGGAGATGGACGACTGAGTAGAGTGTTGGCGATAAGGAAGGCAGTCTTTCGAGTCAAAACGAGTAAATTGTCCTCTCTGAGATCTTCAAAGTGGTTAGGTCACAAACTGAGATGCTTGATGAAGATTAGTCATTCAGGAATGCCAGTCGTAACGCTGGGTGGACGGATCTGTAAACATACCCTTGTGGAGAGCTGGAGAGGACGACACAGTTGAAGCCCTTATGGAAGGCAAACCAGATGGCTCTTCCTGACAGGCTCAAAACTGTGGGGCGAGCATTGAGTTAAAGATCGTGGCGATTTATAAGAGTCAAAAGTGGGTGTACTGCTAGAAAATTTCAGCGATCACTGTTGTAATCTATTTATATTCATCGACACTGGCTGTAAAATTCATAGTTCAGGCCAAAAAATGATGTCGACTGTGTGTGTTCTTTTTTCTGGCCCTGTTTATTGCAATGGAACTGGTCCGCATAAAGCTTTGGAGTAGGGGTGGGTGGTTTATCAGCTGCATTTCCTGGACCCTTTAATATGTATATGAGTAACTTTTATAGTAATGCTGAAAAACCTTTTTTTTTTACCTAATGCATGCGAATATATTATCTAAAATATGGTTTATTACGTTGATAATTGGGCGTATTTGTAAGTTAGAAATGTTTGCAAAGGGAATAATATACATAATATTTGTTTAAAGATCCATTTTCGTGAGCCACACCTCATCCAGAGTATTCTGTCGTCTCTGAGAAATTCGCAACTTTTGTATTTTCTATCCGTTAACGGGCAATATTAGGGACGCACCATTAGATTTCAGTGGGGGCTAATAGAGTTTGGGTTTTTAACCATTCAGATATGTCAATTTTTATTTCTTTTTTCCCCGCTGGTTTGTAGACAATCTTTTAAAATTTTTCGCTCCCCAAAACATTGTGGTTTTCATATACATGGTAGAAAGGCATTTAAGGGTCGAAGCGGTAGTTGAAATCTATTACAACATGCATTTCTGGCATATCAATGGAAGTGAATTAATGAATTATCTGCATCTCAGATGCATGTACTATCTGTCATAGGATATACAGGCTATACAAAGATGGTAGATATGCCAAAAACGAGGACAAAGTATTAAATCACACATGCCTGAGGTTCAGCTTTTCACAGCTGATTTCAGTTTTTACTGCTTTCAAATGTCAAATGTTAGTTTTTTTCTTTCATTTCAGGCCTGTTTTTGACTTCTGTACGCATTTTTACGGCTATATTCAATCACTTTTCCAAAGCCCCGCGCTACACGGGTCTGATTAATGGCGTAGTGAGGGGCCTTATGTAAAATTTGTGAGTTCATGTTCATTAGTTGGGGCAACCACTTATATCACGTATACTAAACCTGGGTGTGACTAATTCAGAAAAACGATGTTGGCCAATTTTTCTTGCCAATTGACTGATTGACCTTTAGTGACCTGACGAGGTCAAGGTCAAAGCGGTCATACTCTCGAAAAAAAGTCCACAGTATATCGACCTTGGTACCTAACATGTGGCAAATTTTCAGCATGAACATTGTATCTATATTTTATTTTGTATAGTTGACCTTCCGGTTTCATTGTTATATGGAAATAAACCTAATTAAACACATAATATACATAAATTTGTCTTTAATATGTAACTCCCACGGCCTCCTGTCCCACGCAGAGTTGGCCTCAATTTGTTGCACAATGGCAGTCAACATAGTGTTCTGTAAACGTATGTTGAATGGTCGAATGAACCCTACACAACTCCCGAACCCCGTTATTTCATTGCTATTAATACCCATAGGTAAGTAAAAGTAAACAAGTTGTTTTCTAAAAATGTCAATAGAGAAATGATCATGTAGTCTTATAATACAAATAATCGGCATGACAATTGTCATTATTACGCAGTGAATAACCATGATTCGGCACTTCAGAACGAAAAGTATGGTATACCTATATTAGTTATCTTAGTCTCAGTCGCATGTATGATTGTGTTTTAATTATTCTTTGCTCATCCGAAGCCGGCCACCCTGAAATATTCCTGAAAGTTAGTCCCCTCAGGTTTGGTTTGGGGTAGGGACGTGCCTCCTAAGAGTGTGTGAAGTAGACCTGCTAGCTATACAATTTTTTTGCCCAAAAGGACCCTCCGTATAGATATGTCATAAATATTGGGGCTCAGAATTTATCGCTCCGCAAATTTGTTCTTTATTCGCATCAAAATTTGAGCATTTTACGTAAATTGGACAATTTTGACTTGTGATTGAGGAAATTTGACTAAATTTTCCAAGCATTGTTTAGAAAATTTGGCTTCCGATTGAGAAATTTGACTTATTTTCCAACAAATTGGGAAACTTATGATAAACGACCCATTGACATACCAAAGTTGGCAGGAAAAAGGGGTCATTGATATAACCAGAAAGCTAAAAATGATGCCTGTGGCAAATCCCGTTTGGTCATATGTATGGCAACCAAATTGTGTTTCCATGTCACAAGAATAGCACTTCAAAATTTATTTTCTTCTTTTGTATGATGTTTTAATCCTTCAACTACCATTGACCCCGAATATTCTATAGTCTAAAGCAGATCATAGTTAAGTCATCTCTACCGCCCCACCATCATACTGGTAAATGCCCATGTTAAGTAATATTACAAATTTTTGAAGGGCGTGCCCGCATTTTTCTATAATTTGGGAGGATTTTTACACGGTGCATGGCAACTGGCTAGTAACTATACCTGTGAATGGTTAAGCTCGAAATGTCTATGTGTCACAACGAAGGATTTAGTCTGAACTAATTCTAAGCGGGGATACCCCTATACTAATTCAACAACGGCTCGCCTGGCAACGGCCTATGCCAATGTGAAATAGGCCGGGAAATAGCGCCATGGTACGTGGCTACGCATCATCCATTAGTTGGTTTTGATATTTCGCGGTCGGGCAAGTCAAGTTAGAGGTTTATTTTCTCGAAGGTGGCACTATTTCTACATCATGGACGACATAAACGTAGCATTTCCAGTTTTGCCGTTAAGTCCAATCTGGGATCCAATCTAATTAAGAAAATCGCTTATTTTGTGATAAAATAACTTCATTGTTTAGCATTCCCTTCTCGTTCGTCTGCAGCTCTATTTCCTAGACAATTACGAACGTAACTGTGCCAAAATTCAAATTTTGAAAATTGGGGGCGCTCTTCCCAAATGTGCCAATTTGCTTTATTAAGTAAACTTTTGAATTGTGTACCCAGTAGTAAATCTATACAACACTGTTATCTCTCAATTCAGTAGGGCTTTTTCTTTGACAAAACCCTGTTTCATTGAACATTTGAGCATTATTTCCCTGCTCTTAGCGTATAGGAGTGTATGCAATACCAGTCAAGATAATTTAACCACTTTGGCATACCTTGATCGATTCACAATTATAATTGTTATTAAATGATTCATCACCACATTATCAAATGTTACAATATCCCTGGGAATCCGTCACGACCTCTTGGAAGCTAAACTGTTACGATTGGCGGGTTCATATCATACATTATGTGTGACGTTGTATTGGGGCATATGCTCTCCAATGTATGATAGCACATCTATATTTGTCTGAAATTTTCATATTTGTGTCCAGTAATTGTTTGCATTTTAGCTGGAAAAATGTCATTTTAAATATCCACAACGGTGCTTTGATAACAAAAGACCCAGACTGTAAACCAGTATGCCAATAGAAATCATAAGCTTTTGGTTTTGCTCATGAACGTGGGCACTGGCAACAAGGAGATGGAGAATATCCCGAGATCAGCAGCAGGTCGCCGTCGCACCCCCCCCCCCACAAACACACACACGCACACATCCACAAGAGGGGCAAAAGGACCACTTTTGTTGATTTTGTCCATAAAATGGTCGAAAGTATAGAGACATTTTACAAGAAAAAAAAAAAAAAAAAAAAAAAAATTTTAGGGGGGGGGGGGGGTTAGTATGCTTTACCAAAAAGTCCACATTTTTAAAGTCCCGCACAACCTAAACAAGGAGTTTCAAAAGTACCTCATAGTACAAGTAATTTGATCGGTCTAAACACCCTATATAAACAAGTATGGCAAGTGTAAAATCTATACCCTTAGTAAGTATTGGCAATATTTGACCCTAAGCAAGTAGAAATTTGTTTCTTTGTAGGCTATACTTAATAGCTCATTTACACAAAATGAGCTGAATACGATACAAACTCGAAATTTCCAAATTGTACCCTAATGTAAGTTCAAGTTCTGGTTCAAGTCTGAAAAGTACACCTTTTTCCAGATTTCAGTGTTTTGCTACCGTTTTCACGTTACGTATGTATCGTACAATACCACTTTTTCGTGTTTCCTCTCCGGGCTCTAGATGGAAAGAATAATTAAAACATCACACATGTGACTGAGACTGAAAAGATAACTAATGACAGTATACTAACTTTTGTCTTTGTAGGGCGAATTGTGGTTGTTTCACGGTTATATCATAACCACAATATTTCCATCGGATTTGGTTATATATAGACTACATCACCATTTTATCTTGCACATTTTCATAAAAACAACTTGGTTACTTAGCCCATGGGCGGAATAGCAAGGTTGTATTACTGGGGGTTGTGTAGGGTTCACATACATGTGCAAAAAAGTGAGGTCTAATCTTGTTTTGGGCAGGACTGGGGTATGAATAACGGCAAAATCTATGCAATTATATTGTCTAATTAGCTATTGCATATAACAAGAAAACAAAAGCTCAATAACAAAATAAATATCATATTCAATAAGTCTTGTGAAAATTTGCCACATTTTGGTACCAAGGTCCATCTACTTTTGGACGATGTATGACCGCATTGACCTTTGACTCGTGTCAAGGTCCCTAAAGGTCAACGGAAAATGGCAATATCGTTTTCTGAATAGTCAGATCAAGTTAGAGTCATTTATAGTGGTTGCCAAAATAACATGAATTCATAACTTCACTCTCGGGAGAACATAGGCCCCTCCAATGGTGAATTCACGTCACAAGTACCTTATTATAAAGCGTGAAAATATCATCTTTTTACAGCACAACTTAATACCTTTTCCATTGGTCATATTTATCTGTCTTCTAATATATACTATATTTTGTCCAGAATCAAGAACAATGATTGTCTGTTTAATATTGTCATGGTTAGTTGTGGCTGGAGTGGTAGCTAGCAGTTATATGAAACGAGAAAATATTGATACAATGAGCCCCTGGTATAGAGGTCTGTCACATCCATATGCATAACCTATAACAAAAAGGTGTTTTAGGCGTTAGTATCCTCATTCAGATCAACAGATCAATTTGAATACCCGACCGCAAAGTACTTGTGCTATTCAAAGTGTGACCCATTACTTTATCACATCCCCCTTTTTGTTGTGACACGGAAGTGGACTGTTCATGGTGGTGAATGAGGAGTCCAAGCGTCAGGTTAGGTAAAATACGAAAACATCTCGTATTAGCATACGTGCAGACGCAATGGCGAGATATCGAAAGTCTATTGTGTTAAGCTGTTTCATTGCTCAAATAACCCCCCCAAAAATCACAAATCGTAATTTCTTTCGATTCCCCTAAAGACAAACAGAAGGTTTGTTTAAAAATGTAATATAGTAAATTTTGTGAACAAATGAACTGTTTTGGAGTGAAAGTGAGTGCACACTGTCAGTGTAGACGTACGTAGCTCTATAGTACCGTACTGCCCTACATTGTGTTGACGGTCCAAGGTCTATGGCAGCCATAAAAGCCATAACCAAACGGTCCAAGCAAATTCATGATTTTGATTGGCGACGACACGCATACGTGTTGCGAACGAAACTGTCGCAACGCAGTGCTACCTTTCTCGCAAACGCGTGGCGGAAAGGAAATACGTATTACCATTATGGTTTGTGACCTTCGCAAAACGAGTTGTGAAGTATAGCAAACGCGTTGTGAAGGTCGAAACGCGTTGTGAAGCTTGCAGATCGTGTGAGTTTCCACCAACGCGGTGCATAGATACTTTGCAACGAGTTGTGGGTCTTTTTTTTAATTACGTCACAGAAATTCGTGCATTCTAATTGGCCAATAACTCAAGAGTCTACTTTCTCGAAACGCGTTGCCGAAATGTTTGCAACGCGTGGACGGGAAATACGTAGGCCTTGATGGCTTGCATAACGTCCTTAATTACATCATTGACTCTTTTAGGTGATCGGAGACTTCATTGTTTCCATAAAAATATGATGGACAAATTTAATAAAGTGTGTGCGGGGTATGAGATGAATGATATGTTGTTGTGCATGCTTGGTGTCATGTAGCCGTAGATATGGCAGTGTTTGCATGATTGCATGGCATGGGGTAAAATAATTAAAATGGAAATCGGAAAGCTTCTTATTCAGTATTGTTTTTTTAATGAGGAACCACATATTGTTAATGGGGGAGGAGGGATGGAAAAGAATTCCAATGCCCCACCGTCCAGGCTATGAGCAATTTGCAGCCTTGACAGAAAAAACAGGATTAGGTTGCAGAAAGGGAAATCGTGGGGAGGGGGGCTCATGGAACACTTGCCGAGAGGGATATCCAATAATAGAACCAAAATGTTGATTATTCCATGGGAATTGGAAATCTGGGCATGATTCATGTTCTTACTGACCATGGTATTTTTGAGACCTATGGACCTTTTGATTCATACAAAAAATATTAAAACAAAAAATTTACTGGAAGGTGAGATCTTTAAACAGATGTACATTTTGAGACGCTAAACAATTTGTAGATCTTTAAAGCATGGTAAAATGTTAATTTCAATTAATTTAAAAATACACAGAAATAAATCTCACAAAATCTGACATGGTCAGTTCTGAAAACCTTGTTATTTTCAGCTCACACAACTTCTTCAATGCAAATTTTTTGTTTGCCTTGGGAATGCAAGACTGACCACCCCCATCCACAAACATCCACTTTGGGCCAAATTTTGTGATAAAAGTATACTAACATTTAGAGAAATTTTGACAGAAATCCCTTCTTCGTGAGTGAGTCCAAAAAAAAGGAACCATTTTAGGGGTTAGGTCCCACTCCCCCCAAAAAAGTAAATCCTTCGTATAAGGCCGTCGGATGCCACCAGTTGGTTCGTCCATGATTAGGGCGTAAATAAAATGTAAATTAGAGCAGGAGCATGCATGGACCTAGGTCACACATCATCGTTTACCCCTCACTACAGAAAAGGTTTGAACTTGGTAGTTAGTATGAACCTATATATCAACGCTAGTAGTAGTACTCTCAATTTATGGTGCCACTTTTCAATAGGGGCCAATTAAGTTTACACAGGGTCAATATTTTAAAATGCTTCCATTTATGTGAAATGTATGCATTTGTCCGTTTCGTGATAGGATTCCAAAAATGTATAGTTTGTACCATCTATGACAATGGTTTTGGAGTTATAGGGTAAAATGGCTAAATGGTAAAAAACAGGTCAATTTATATTTGTAACAGGGGTCAAAAAATTGGAAAAGGAGTAGGCTCCAATTTGTTGAAAATGCATAGAAGTGGTTCCTACTAGATAATGAGTTATAAATAGGAATCGGTTGATACATCGGTAATGCCATAGTTACCATTGTGTGGGACAAAATGTCATAGGTCAACATACCCAAATTGGGGTTGACCTTCTTTGATCCTTATCTCCATAATAAGCATTAACATAATACAAACTATACCTTTCGGAGTCCTCTTACCTCAGGCAAACATTGCAAGATATTTAAAAAGATAATAGTAAACTTTTATGGTGACACCTGTACAAATGAGATTGGACCCTTTTTTTACCTTTTAGCCCTATTTTTACCTTATAAATCCAAAAACCAATGGTCGTAAGGTGGTACAAACTATACATTTTTGGAATCCTTATGATTAGAATGGAACAATTGGCTACATTTCAAACAGGTTGGGCATTTTAAAAAGTTATGAACCCTGTGTTTGCTTGGTTTAACTTAAATTGGCCCCTATTGAAAATTAAAAAGTGCTACCACAATTTGAGAGTAAGAGCGACATAGCATTGATGGAGAGCGGTCCATATTCTTTACTGAATTTGTTGATTAAGCATGAAATAGAACGGTTGTTGGGACTTTGAAAAAGTGGACTTAACTCCTATTCCAAAATAAGTGACACTTTTCTTTTTCATAGAAAGAAAACAAAAGAACAAGAAATATCTCATATCCCTGCGAGCTTACAAGTGGAATTGAATTCAAGTTGGGCTAAAATTGTTTGTAAAAACTATTGCAATAACTAAATTCCAATTTCCCCCAAGTTCCACAAAAGGGCCAACGGTCATGTTTTTGACATCGCCATTTGTGATTAAAAGGTAACAAATGTGGAAAAAAAACTGTCACAAGAAAGTACTCTCTTTGGTGTTATGATTTTGGAAAAGCACCACGGAGGTGGGGTGTGGGGCTGGGAGAAGACGAGAAGAGACCGGGGGGTCCGGGGGGGAGGGGGATAGGTCCATCTTCTAAAACAATCCCACATTTTTATAATACTGCACCTAAAGTAAGGTAAATTCCTTTGGATAACACGTCTACAGATGTCAGACCTCAATTTTCAAGGCCTAATTTTTAAAGTCATATTCATTCATAAT
The DNA here is from genome assembly GCA_023653785.1 of Ophioderma brevispina. Lineage (NCBI taxonomy): Eukaryota > Metazoa > Echinodermata > Ophiuroidea > Amphilepidida > Ophiodermatidae > Ophioderma > Ophioderma brevispina. The sequence goes on from JAMKCH010048765.1 coordinate 27,099, forward strand.
GTTTATTCATCACAAAGATATCTTATTAAAATAAAGGAATAGGTTTCAAAATATGGTCAATGGCTAAAAGGGCACGAAAATATTATATTTTAGGCCATTTTACACTAAAACTGGCCCAAGCACTAAAATTAGTATGGTGTCACAGCTCGAGATTATGATTAAACTTCAAGACAAGAAGGTTTAAAGATTTAAAATGTTCGAAATAAACTTCAGCTAATATTTTGCTATTTCGCTCAATAGCTAAATTGGATATCATTGGGAAGAGGTAGCTTCATAGCTACCACATCGTTACCCAATTAAATGTAGACCCAACTACGGCTTTCGTTAAAAAAAATGAAAAAACGAAAAAGGAAAAGAATGGAGAAGGTGGTACTCAAAAGTTCAGAGTCACAAGTAGTACAATGGACATTGTATAATAATGTATGTGCTGCACTTCATTCCCCCACAAGGTGCTCTTATTTGATAGAATAAACAGTAGAAAACTGCCCAAAATTAGGGATCTAGCTTTAACACCATATAAATGTTAGTTATAGCAAACACCTTTTTCATTTCATTTTCCACTTGTCTTCCCAATTTTAAATGAAAGACTTTGCTTCAAATCTAGGCTCCGGGTATCATTCGTTATAGTTCTGCAGCTCAGCCGCTTCCGTCGTCTGCTGGACGCAGTCGGCGCTATTCCAATGTGGTGATTTTGATGAACTCGCGTAGCAGCGTTACTCGGTCACCGTTGTTATTTAGGCGGATAATGGTGTCAACTCTTCCCTATATAGGATCATTGCTTTATACATACAATCAAAATTGCATGTCGTTGTTTAGAGTTAGAAAGTCTCCGAAATTTGGAATGGACTTACTATTCCGGCAAGATGGCCGTTAATCCAAAAGGTGGAAGACCATCTATGGACCATACAGTATACTCCTACTGAACCCAGGATCAAACTTCAGCAACGGGGATCTGTTGTAAGAAGTAGGGCATAAGAATGGACATATGGATAACACAATATTTGATGCATTGCATGTGCTCAATCACAAAAAGTTGGTCAGGTGCCCGCTTAAAGGGGGCACGGAGAGATTTTGAAGCAACAAATCATGGTGTCATAATAGTCATTTCATACAGATAGAACTCAATAGATTATACCAACGTATTTTGCTACCAGAAATGTCTGAAAACAGAGAAAGGGTGATTTTGTGCTATATTCCATATTAAAAATTGGTGACTGATTTTGATTTGCTACTATACAAATTGAAATTCACATTTTGTACGACAGGAAACAGTTATCAGCTTAATCCCTTTGAGATGGGGGGATTTATTTTGATGGAAAGCTTTACATCAGGAAAAAAACAGTACTTTGGTTTTTTAAGGGACACCTGGTATGTGAAATATCTCGTTGCATCTGTAAGGGCCATGATGGGGTGCCAGGGGCAAAGCCCCCGGAAGCTAGCTCGGGATTTACCGCATTTGAAGTGTACTAAAATGCTGCCAATGAAATAATACTGCAATTTTGAACGAGATATAACACGAAAACTATCTTTCTGGTACAAAGATAAGAAGTTACGAAAGCCGTTATTACTGCCAGCAGATTTTTTTTTTAATTTTTGGATAAATTCCAAAAGTTTTTTGATTAATCCAAAAGTTTTTTAAAAAATAAACCCTTCAAAAGTTTGAAGTGTTTTTCGATAAAGTCCAAAAGTTTTTCGATTAATCCACAAGTTTTTTCGATTAATCCAAAAGTTTTTTATTTTTTTTATCCAAAAGTTTTTTCGGATAAATCCCACAAGTTTTTTTCGATGATTACAAAAGTTTTTCCGATTAATCAAAAGTTTTTTCGATTATTCCAAAAGTTTTTCGATTAATCCAAAAGTTTTTTCGATTATCCAAAAGTTTTTTCGATTAATCCAAAAGTTTTTTTGTTTTTTATTAATCCAAAAGTTTTTGCGTTTATTCCAAAAGTTGTTTTTCGATATTCCAAAAGTTTTTGCGATTATTCCAAACGTTTTTTTCGATTAATTCAAAAGTGTTTTTTTTTCGATTATTACAAGTGTTTTCGATTAATCCAAAAGTTTTTCGATTATCCGAAAAGTTTTTTCGATTATTCCAAGTGTTTTCGATTAATCCAAAAAGGGTTTCGATTATTCCAAAAGTTTTTTTTCGATATTCCAAAAGTTTTTTTCGATAATCAAAAAGTTTTTTGATTATTCCAAAAGTTTTTTCGATTATTCCAAAGGTTTTTCGGATTATTCCAAAAGTTTTTTCGATTAATCCAAAAGTTTTTTCGATTATTCCAAAAGTTTTTTTCGATAGTCCAAAAGTTTTTTCGATTAATCCAAAAGTTTTTCGATTATTCCAAAAGTTTTTTCGATTAATCCAAAAGTTTTTTACATACATACATAAACAGCATTATAAGGCGCCCTTCCAAACAATGTCAAAGCGCCACGAAAATTACAAAACAAGAACAGAGTCAATATGATGGATACAATGAGGACTCAAAGCCCTTTTGAAGCGAGATATTGAACAAGCATCCCTGATGTGTGTTGGAAGGAGGCTGTTCATAGTAAAGGTGCAGACACATAAAATGATTTGTCCCCAATACGTTTTGCCAACATGAACGTAAGAAGGGTTTGTATACATAGATGATCGTGTGACTGGACAAGTGGTGGACATTTGCTTTTATGCAATAAAATCGCTAGGTATTTCGGAGCACTTCCCTGTAGGCATTTGAAAACATACGACAGATCTTAAATATTATGCGCTCACGTATAGGTAACCAGTGAAGATTATTTAGAGAGGGAGGACTATCACGCAGTCCGGCATTTAAAAGTGAGTTTCACACAGCTTGTTGGGAGTGATTGAAGACGGTCGGATCCTGGGATTGGACCATAAGGAAAGGCATTACATAGTCAGCGAGAAAGAATGAGACTGCGAACGAACATTAATGCTTTTGTGTCCTGGTCAAGGTATTTGGCGATACGACGGATTGTTTCTTAAGTGAAAGTTAACAGAAGAAATAAGAGAGTTGATATCGTTGAGTCATGGACATGTGATCATCAAAATATTCCTAAGTTGCGCACAGAATGTACTGGGTGATGATAATGTCCATGACAACTTTGAGTTCAAAACGTGACAGTTTATGAGTCAGTGAGATGTTCCAGCTACGAAAAATTCAGTCTTGTTTATGATTGAGCTTTAATTTATTCTCGGTCATCCAGTGACTGAGTTCAATGTCACGATTCCAGTTTATGAAGTGCTATTTGACATGCGAATTTGGTATTCTGGGGTTTAAAAAAATGTATATTTGTGTATCGTCGCATAGTTTAAAATATGGAAATTTAGTCCATGTCAGTATGATTTTGCCCACAGGCGATGTATATAAAATAAAACCAAAGCGGGGCCCCATACAACCTTTGAGGAACGCCATTATACCAGGTTTATGAATATACAGAAAAAAACATCGTCAAATTTGAACTGATACACCACGACTCTCCAAATTAGATTTTCCCCATTGAAGAGGCCATACCAGTTATGCCCAAAGTTACATTCAAGACGTTTTAACAGCAAATCATGATCAATTTTATCGAATGCTGCAGACAGGTCGAGCATTACAAGAAAAGGTAAACCTCTTGGCCTGTCTACAGCATCCAAGATATCACTTGAACTTTGAGAAGAGCAGTTTCAGTACTTCTGCCGGAAACATAGGCAGATTGATACACTTCTATGAGATTGTTCTGATACAAGTATTCTTTGAGCTGATTACTGGCAGCTTTTTCAATTATCTTGGAGATGAACTAATATTAGAAAAACTGGCCGATTAATTGGAAACATTTAATTGCAGTCCAGAGATGGTTTTTTTTTAAGTATGGGAGTTATCAGAGCACGACCCATAGACTTTGGGAAAATACCAGTGAAAGTGAAACTGTAATGACATGAGTGAGACATGCGAAGGAAGGAAAACATTCAGGTGTTCTTTTAATAACCAAGATGGAATAATAAAAATCAAGTTTACAGGTTTTTGATGGTGAATTTGTGATCAAGAGGTGCACCCCTCTAAAGAGACTTGACTGAATTGGTCGAATCTAACTCGACAAATTGTCAAGAAATATGTTCTTCGTTGATAACTTTTAACCGTTGCGTATTGTCTCATCCAAACTTATTACGGATTTGGATTACTGTGTCAATGAAAAAAGTGACAAACGTATTGCCAAGAACTTTTGTTGAAAAGCATAGGCAAGCACTGCTTGATTGTTTTTGTTTAACAGAGTATTTACGTCTGGAAAACACTCTTCATATTCTTAATAGCATACAGCTTGGCTTTATAATATTCTGTTTTAGCCTAGGTCAATGAGGCGGTTTACATGATTTTTCTGATCAAACAAAACATCTTTGTCTTCAGGAGAACCACTTTTTCTCACCGCCTAGCATACCGTCGCGCAACCGCCTTTGATCATTGATTGAGTGCATCAAACCAAGGATATCTGGCCTTATGGAACGAGATTTACTCTCTTTTTGTTGCTGCTTATCCCGCAACAGAAACCATTTTGCTATTGAATTGATCAATGAGCGGTATCAGGTCTGTTATCAAGATCCATATTACCAAGTTCACTAATGACATCAGCTTTGTACAAAGCATGGTCGATTGCCTTATTAAAATTACGAAGAGTAACAGTTTTCTGGTTAACACAGGTTTTTACAAGCATGAGAAGGACGAAACCATAAAATGATAATTTAGTGCACCAAAAGTTGATTATCTTGAACCCAACCCCGATTGGTTAGTTTATCATCACGTCGAGGAAATCACACAAGATTCTAATACTTATGGACCATAAGAATGGGTCGGAGAAGTGCCATGCTGTTGGTAGGAAACGTAATATCAATACTTTGTTAACAAACGGCTGACCTCCAAGATTTAAATGGAATTGTAACATTTTAAAAACAAAAAAACAACCTAAAACAAACAAAAACCAAATACAAAAAGAATTAAAAAACAAAAAAATTTTCAAACTCATTTAGGAAAGTAGATTGAAGTAAACCATTTGCCTAGGCGGGGGCGGTCTCGCGGTCTGTATATGATACATATTGAACATCATGAGAGGATCTAATACAATAGGAATATTCAAAAAGTAGTAACATCATAATCAAGTTTTACAATCTTAAGATTCATTGACTGTTTATAGATAATGGCAATTGCCCCCATGATCACTAGTCCCACGTGGAAAATTCAAGAACTCATGCTTGGTGGGTGCATTCGCCTATTATAACAGTAGCATTGATATTCACCCAGATTCCAGTTACACGAACATAATGTCAACTCTTTCCTGTATCAGGTAGCCTGTGACAGCTATTGTTTTATTTCTGAGTGACTGAGCATTCCAAAGTCTTGCACTAAGATAATGGTCTGAATTAAATTGTCCATTAGTGGGGTTAACATTGTTGAAGTGGATGGGGAGGACAGATGTTTCATTAGGATTTGTTGGAGGCGTCTCACAACAACCGCCCCCCAACTCACATCGTTGGCGCCCAACACGTTTTCGTCTTTTGATGCAGGCCTACCCTAATAGCTACATGTCTTCGTTCTCTCTATGAAAAAATGATCAGAACAAGGGGTGACCGAGTAAGTTGATGAAATTTAAACTTTGAACAGGTTTCAAAAGTTAAAGGGCAAACAGTTAAGAATTTACTGTGAGTGTTAGCCAGGACAGAAAAGTAGCAGGGTAGTGTAAGTGTATGAAAATTCATGCAAAAAAGGGCCTGTGAAGGTCGAGAGGTAGTATTAGATTGGTTTCCAAAACTCCATTCCTGCTAATGGCCACTTCACCAATTAATGCTCATCAAAAGGCATGGAGGTAGGAGAGAAGGAGAAAGCTCGTCCCTAATGGCATACGCAATGCAGATTATCCCAATTAATCACCTTGGGCCACTTCATTGTAAAGCATAGAACCAACAAAGGCCACTTATAGGCAGGGGCGAGTACTATTCTAGGTTCCATGATCATCACCGACAGAAGCGGGGCACACGCTCAGTTGAACAATATATGACCTGTGCGCAGAAAGGTATATCCCGCTGCGCAGTGGTTTGTGTACATGTGGAGACGAAAACAAAGAAGATTGAGTCGTTTACAGCCGAAATTCTGATTATTTCAGTCCAAAAAATCGGAGATAGCATGTTCCATAAGATGAGTTACATTGATTGTAGTTTTTGAAAACTTGGATGTTTTGAAAACGCCGTATTTTAAAGTATGTATTTGGCGGACGAAATCTAATTGAATTGGAAGAAAAATGCCGTACGTAAAAATGACACCAACCTTGAACAGTGCGCGGAGTTGCCCGTTTTCTCAATTTGGTCCCGAAGGTGGTCATATTTACCACAGAAGTGTAATGTTAGTTAAGCAGATAATGTAATAAAAATTGTGCATTTTGGTATAAAAGCAGCAAATTTGGCAGAGAGGTAGAGGAAGTAATTGAAACAGTGGCAGATGATCACTGAACAGGTCAAGTTCCAATGTCAACTAGAGGTCTACAAAAGTCAAATTAGGTCAAAAAGACATTAAAAAAGTGCAGAATAAGGTTGCATAACTACTCTAACACATCATAAAAAATTCTCATGGATCTATTTGTGACATATTTCGACTTAATCAAAAGATAGATTCTCTTCGTCATTGAAAGGGACACGAGATTTATGAGGATACAAATTTGTATAAAATTGCGTTTGTTGTAGATATCAACCGATGCCATTTCGTAGGTTTATTGAACAAGAAAAGAAAACAAAACATCCAAGTTTTTGAACCCCCTGTGTCCTGATTCGAGCCATAAACAAGCATACTCGGATATCTTTCATGCACACAGAATAAAAAAGAATATTATTACATGAAGATGGCTTTACGCGTATTGTCCCTCAGGTTTGATTTACTCTATGGTAAAATTGTTTAAAAAGGGGAGGCCATATTTGCTGGAAATGTTATCTTATCTCTTTATAGCTTAATACATTAAAACCATGGAACATTTCATTGAAGAGATACAGGGACCATCGCTCACTTGAAGATACATTCGGTGAATAGTTGTTGAAAAGCTACAAGTCATATCACATTAATCCACCCAAAGCCACAAACTGGAACAATCGGAGTTATATATGCTCCATTGATAACTGAATTTATTCATCTGTATATTTTTCCTCATAACATAATACTATGAAATAGATTTTGTTTTAGTCCCTGCATTGCAAATAACAACGTACTACGAGATTAATGTCAATGCTGAATGCATGTGCATCACATATGCATCGATGTCTTACATGCTGTGGTAAATATGCGATGGGACGTCCTTTAACATTACTTTGTACATATGAATCATGTGCTTAAAACATGTATTTCTCTGAGTGAAAATCGGATATCGCCAGGGGTCTCATTTATAGTATTTCACCAAAATGTGGCCAACTTCGGGGGCAAATTGAAAACGGGCAACTTCGGACACTGTGGAGTTTGGTGCCATTGTTTAGATACGGCATTTTTTCCAATTCAACTTTATTTTTTCTCCACATATACTTTAAGAATAAGGCGCTACAACCTTCAAGTTTTTAAAGCCGAAAAGTACGAGTTAAAACTAGACAATGTAATCATCTTAGGAACATGCTATCTCGCTTCTAATATGACCACAAATGATCCGAAATGATCTTGTTGTACCCATTATAGATGATTGACGAGTGACGTGGTTCCATTAAAAATAATCAATACTCCGTATTTAATTCGTAACTTTATCCAGTTTCATGACTTTTATCCAAGAATGCACATTCTTAAAATTCTGCTAACTATATAATGTGATGCACATGCTATCAGCATCATATCATCGCTGTTGTATTGTTTTCCATACAATAGTTTTACGAACCTGTTTTATTTACGAGGGCGGCGATGATCATCGGCAAAGGGATTTGGGAAGAGCTTTCTCCTCTCCGACTCCATGATCAAGTTATCACACTGTGAGATATGGATGATCACGGGGGGAAACGCTTCACACCAGTCGTCCGTGCTGGGCGCGTGCCATTGTTTGAATGTGCAAAATTTCACGAATAATTATCAGTTTTGGGGTGCTTTATACACACATAATGTCATTCGATACAAACAATTCGCCAAAATCATCAGTTTTTTGGATAGGTGGGTGCTATTGTGGTAAAATTTTGTCCTACCCAGTGGCCACACAAGAATGAAATGACACATCATACGTCTTGATTTAAATCACCGCCTCATAATCCCTCTTTTCACTAAGTCGCGCATTGCATTGGAGAAAAAAGAGTATTGAGCACATATCCAGAGTACACTAATGTATTACACCTGCCAACCTCTAACACCTACATTAATTTGTATCACTACCGATTAGTGTATATGCAAAACGCCCGGCACCAACAGTATGTGGAAGGAGGCGGCGGAGGAAGCCATTGCTTTTATTGTTGGTACTCTATGTTTTATTTGTGGTTCAGGCAAAACATGCGAGACGGTGAAATTTTAAAGATTTCGTAACGTTTGCCTCTCTATCTATATGAACCTCTTTGTGATGATAGGGATTGTTGTATCGAATTGACATTTATTTGTGTGTATACAGCACCCAAACTAATAATTATTCCGTGCAGTCAAATATTCAAAAAGTCAGCGCCCAGCACGTGACGACTGCCTTTTGATGGGTTTCACCCCTTGGATGATAGCCTTTCAAGAGGATAATCAATCTTGAATCAATATAGAAGTCCATTTGGCTCTGTATAAAACCTGGTGCTGTAATCCACTATAGATGTAGTTTGGTTCAGATTTGATGAAAAAAATAACCATAAAATATTGCAAAATAGCAGCATAAATCTGGGAAAATGGATTGATTTTTTTTATTTTTTGCTTTTTTTAATTTGGCAAATTTGAAATATTCATAAATAACAATGTAAGAAATTGTACAAATACAAGAGACCAATGCAGAGACCCAATGAGAGCGACCACACAGGGATGACACTGGATAAGATGTTTTCGATATCCAACAGTTTTTTGATTTAATCCCCAAGTTTTCGATTAATCCAAAAGTTTTTTCGATTCATCCAAAAGTTTTTTTTTTCGATTATTCCAAAAGTTTTTTCGATTAAGCCAAAGTTTGTCGATTTCAAAATTTTTTCGATTAATACAAAATAGTTTTTTCGATTAATCAAAAGTTTTTGTTATTCCAAAAGTTTTTTTTAAATTAATACAAAAGTATATTCCAAAAGTTTTTTCGATTATTCCAAAAGTTTTTTCGATTATTCTAAAGTTTTTTCGATTATTCCAATAGTTTTTTCGATAATCCAAAAGTTTTTTTTCGATTAATCCAAAAGTTTTTTCGATTAATCCAAAAAATTTGTTCGATTAATCCAAAAGTTTTTTCGATATTCCAAAAGTTTTTTTTCGAGTAATCCAAAAGTTTTTGATATTCCAAAAGTTTTTTCGATTATTCCAAAAGTTTTTTCGATTAATCCAAACAGTTTTTTCGATTTAAACCAAAAGTTTTTTCGATTATTCAAAAGTTTTTTCGATTAATCAAAATGTTTTCGATAATTCCAAAAAGTTTTCGACAAGCTTTATGTGCAAATAATAAAAAACACATCGTCCGAAAACAGTGTTTTCGACTGATAAACTCAGTTTATCGATAAACAGGATGCAGAGGTGGGCTGCTGCCGTAAGCACCTAAGTCAATACATGGGCGGAGGGCTAATGATGTAGAAAAAAAAAAGAAACGCCTTTTACACACATTCCGCCAGATTGCATTGGCCCAAAAAACAGGAACCTCAGACATGCCAGATATGCAATCGCTGGGTTTCTATCAATCTAGCGGGTCGCGCGCGCGAAGACGCGCGCACCCGCTAGTAATAAAGTAAAAACGTCAATTGGTTATATACTTTTATATTTGTGAAAACAAAACAAAACAGAGATCCACGTAGCGTCTATGTTAATTTCGTCACTTTTTTTAATCATATTTTCGGCTTGTCTTTATATGAAATTAAGCTATATGCTTTCCAAATGAAGTTAGACCCCCGTATAATATAGGCCAGTGGGCACAGCTCAACATATCAACATTGATTAACGTTGATTCAACGTGATAGGTTGATACCTCACGTTGAGAAATGGTTGACATTAGGGTGAATGTGAAAGGTTGAGGTCAACCAACATTTAACATTGAAGTGTGTAAACCTGGCAACCAACTCTCAACGTTTGAATCAACGTTGATTCAACGTTGAACATCAACCGGACTTTTCTTCCAAAAATAAGTTGATCCTCAATGTGATTCAACGATATAACGGTTGATGATAACCTTTTTCTTTAAGTTGAGAAATGGTTGAAATTAGGTTGAATCAGGTGAGTCGGTTGAGTGAATTATGGTTGAGGATAAATGTTTTTTAAATTACAACGTGAGAAGTTGATAACATACATACAAACATAATTAAAATTATGATATAGATAATCAATGAGCTAGATGGCGTTCGTTAAAATAACAAGCTTAATGCTGATGAAGTGTTAACTTCCCTCGAGCGGCTGTGCCGCGAGAGGTAAGTTACCCAAGTCATCAAGCCACGAAAGCGTGTTAGTTTTACGAACGCCATCATAGCGAATTGATTATAATTATACACTTAGTGTATGATATATAAATAACCTTTTAAAACATTTTTTTGATTAAAACATGCTAAATTGGCATTGATAACGAAATAATTTGTCGCTTTAAATTTAACACCATTTAAAAACACTTTTGTCCTTTTTTTGTCAGCATCCATTGACGAGCGTTAACCAAACCAAAAGGCGTTTATGATGCTCTGGCCATTA
>JAMKCH010048766.1:0-19974 GCA_023653785.1 Ophioderma brevispina
TTGAAAAATTTACACATTTTTCTCCAAAATTTGATGAAGTCATCACAAATGACGTATCGGGGTATGCATCCCAATTTTTTTTGAAAAAGGTACATCAGTTTTCTGATTACTAGACCATTTATAGAATACAAACCATGGTCTCAAGTCGGAGGATATGTGGGGATGCACGGTTAAGGGGACAGCTCCACGGGCTAAAATAAGGGAAAAAATTGAAAATTCGGCCAAGAAGCGCCGAAAAAAAATGAAAAAATGGAGATAAAAAAATGCAACATTTTGAAATCCCACACTTTCGCATAGCATATTTCTATAAAATAAAAAAAAGCGCATTTCGCGTTTGCATGTTTTTCACATTTTTCTGAGACAAACTTTTTTTTTTGGCCTAATCGGATTTGGTGATATGCTCTCGCTTCGTGTGAGGGAGAAAGCCCACGGGAGAAGACATCATAGGAAAAATGGGACTGTGATCGGGGCACGCACCTGCAAGAAACCATTAATTCATTAATTGTGATAGCGCAAAACGGTATCAGTTTTGTACCTTTTTCGATCCTTTGATATGACACAAAACCAGGGCCATACACAGGATTTTGTTTTTGGGGGTGTGGGGATTCGAAGTCGAAGTGGATTTTTGTAAAAGTAGGCTCCCCCCCCCCCCATCTTCATCACCAAAAAGGTGGACTTTGTCAAAGTTTCTGTAAATTTTGGAACTTAATTATGTTATTAAAAAAAAGTCAGCAAAAAAAGTGGGACCATTTGAATTTTTTGTGGATTTGGGGGAGGACTGACACAAACAATGGTATCCATTTCGCGCAATTGGAACATTTTAAGTATTTGACCACCTGTACAAACTTTACCCCATATTCCTATTTAGCAAAGGGAAGAAAAACGTGGGGACCTTTGATAGTTGGCGTCCCACAACATTATAAGAAGGAGCTTACCACAATTGCATTGCTTCCAATGGAGGTTGTTGTTCAGGTACATGATATGATCGTTAGTGATGTGATGAAACATGGCTAAATTACAGCATTGATCACAAAACTAGCATTTTAAGAATTTTTTCATCTCTAAACGATTCACATGACATCTGTACAAAAAATTTTCATGAAGCAATGCATTGTGGAAAGGGACTGTTATCTTCTCTTGGAAAAAAGCTCTTATTAGGAAAATATCCTGAAAATTCCAGCTACGGCTTATTTCCGGATGATTTTCTATTTACTCTTGGACTAAAACGTCATAAACACAAGGGTATCCTCCTAAATCCCCAAATTAGTCATATTTGAAGAATTCATTAGTTTCCAGAAATGTTAAGTTGGAATTTGAATTTTTCAATCAGTGCAATCAGTGAGTTTTCCAAAAAATATAGGTTCAACTTCAATTTGAATGTGTTGTAAAATTGGTCTCAAATCTTTTTGTTTTGAGTCCAGTCGCATTGTAATTAGTTTGTGTCGCGTTATTGTAGTAATAATGTGGACGTCAGAGCATCTCGGAAAGTACACTGTAAAATCTTGCACAGTTTTACAGGTTCTTTTAACTCGGTAATTCCCCCCCCCCTGCTATAGTAGGTTTCAAATAGTGAGACTCATTAAAGGTCTAGGCTGTCCATTTACTGTGAGAGGTAAGAGGAATTAGTTTAATGGCCACATGTTTCATTAACTTTGTTTATTTAACATAACTACTTAACTCTGCAAAATATCATTTTTATCACAGCACTAGAGGAATAATGCATTCTTATATATCACTGCACAAAAGTGCGCATTGATATAACCCAACTAAGTTTTTATTTAGCCATCAAAAATGGGCCAACATTTATGAAGAGAATTATCCAACGCGTTTTGACATTCCGTTCGACGGCCAACCTGGCATAAATCCTTCTCATTAACAGACCATTGTAGAACTGCATGAATGCATCATTTTCCAGTAAAGCCGATTCTTTGTACCATCTTTGGCGTCTCTAGACCACGACAGGGGTGCAAAAAGTTGTTTTTTCCTCAGGATCAAAATGACAATGTTCACATATGTACTATAATAAGACTTCAATCACATTTCAAAAAACATTTCCTTGGAGCGCGCTCCAGCTCCCCCCCCAGCATTTTTTGCACCCTGGAACCACTCAGACAAATGGACGGATGCAGGGCTTTGCCTCCCTTTGTTCATTTTCAATAATCACTTCCGAATCATTCTGTCTTTCATGCTGCCAACAGCAGCGTTATTCCTGTTGCGAGTTCTGGCAAGTTTTGCAATGGCGGGTCCTCTGTGCACAACTCTTTAAATGTTGCAAAGACATCAGAAAATGAACCCGATCTAATATGTCAGAGGTGGCTGACCGGTATGAGCTATGTTGTTGGTCTTAACGAAAGATTGAAGGACTCAGGCGGGGAAAGTCCTGGCTCCTGTCGCATAAGTATGTGCGGTCACAGTTCATAGAATCGCGACAAGCAAGTGGCAAGGAGACAAGCACTGAGGTCACATCTTGTTGAGCGTGTGTCGACAGAAGTATGGGTGTGAACAGCTCCTAAGTGACGATGATAAGTGAGCCTGTTATCATATCATCATCCTTTTGCATCTACTTTTCCAATGTCTACAGACGCTCTTCGCGATCCATAGGCACTAAGAGCTGAATAAAACTCTACTATCATCTCACTTAGATTAATGCCTTACTCTGCTCGATCATGGTAACTGTATTTCATCCCATATTTGGGGAAAAACAAAGTGAGAACAATTGTGGGGATTAGAGAACTTACTATTATATTACAAAAAATCGAGACATGAACTGGCCACTAAGGACCTATACTCTGACACAAAACGACGCTTTGGGTAATGTTATGTCAGTGGTGCTTCCTGATGGCTTTGTTGTTGAAGTATTAGGTCCATGGAGTACGGCGAAATAGACGCCGGTATGACCAAACATATTATGGCAACTCAACAGGACCTCATGAATTGGATGGAAGAGCGATGATGTCCGCATCCTATACCGCGGTTTTAGAGATGTACGGGAACTTTGGAAGAACAAGGTCTTCCAATGTAAAATGCCTACACTCTTAGAAATAAAGGTTCAACATAGAACCTTTTTTTGTCCTGTCTTTGTCCACCCTAAGCACTGCTAAGGTTTCTATAAAGAACCATAACAAGTTAGAGGGCCTAGTAGTTCTTTTGTCATTTTTTCACATATATTTGAAAGGTTTATCAACATGAAAGTCGGTAATAACCCTTTGGGTTCCAAAATATTTCAGGGCTCCCACCATCTTTTTCTTCAACCAAGAACCCGCGGCTGTCCTCAGAAGGGGTGCTTATTAACATTCCTTTAGGGTTCCTAGATTTTAGGTCTGACACTAACCTTTTTTCTTGTAAGATTCGTTAGTGTCTTTATAGAACCAAAAAAAGGTTCTGTAAGCCAAGAAAATGGTTTCTTTGTATAACCTTAAACTCTAGGAACCCTTAAACAAAGCAACATTCAGATCGAGGTTTCTTGGTAAACAGAAATAATATTTTTATTTGCCACAAAATTTTTATACCCCAGTCATCATGCCTTCACATTGTTAACTTACCCGTACCCCGAAGCTCGCCACTTTTTTTTATTCAATCGGCTCTCAAGATTTCTTGTTTTTTCAGCTCTTCTTGGGGTTTCCTCAAGAATCAATTTTATGCAAGATGTATTTTATCGCAAGACTGATCGATTAAGTAATTATAAATTACGACTTTTAACTACTGAAATCGGTAAGAAAAGGCAAGCTACTCTCCGTTTGTTTTATCCACACCTTGGGTGTTGAGCATTCGTCCACCATTTGGTTTTTGACTTTGTTAGGTTTTGTGCCAGTTCCACATTGCCATAACTACCCTACTTCACTTGTGACAAGTTGTGATCAACTCCACTTAACGTACTTCAGTTTCTGGCTCAACCCAATTGCCCTTGTGTGTAGATTGCAATCTTCAAACTCTAGGTTAGACTGCGGCCAAGTGACTTGGTTCCCCTTTGTCCACCCTGTAACGATTCCGCTTCCAACTAAAAAAGTTTAGACCTAAGACAAATCTGAAAAATTTGTTTACTTGCACTCCACTCAACTTATAAGTCAAGTCAACCTCTGTATATCTGGTGCCTCCACATTGCCCCAGTCTGACAATAACATTACTCCTGTGTTTACAGCTGATTGCTCCAGACAGATAAGACCTGATGAGAACGCCACTAATTACCATCGGCGGCTGATCATGTCCCTCTCCAACAAAGTGACTCAAAATGCTCCAGCGAAAATTGCCAAATTATTTCTCTCGATGAACTCATTATGGCATCTGTTCTATGGTTCTAAGGAGTGGCATCTTACGTGTGCAAATCTTAAAAACTCCAGCGAAATCTACTAATGACTTGCGTAGTGAATGTAAATACCTGCATTCATTGTTGGAACAGCTGCAAACTACTGTCTGTCAACTTCAAAAACAGGTCCATAGCATGGAGTCTGAACAATCAACACTGAAGGAAATCAAGACACCTGCGCAAAGACAATGAAAATCTGAAGAAGGAGTTAAATGACTTAAAGCAGCCGTGAGCAAGCTTGTACACTTCCGGAGGGCACCTGAAATAGATGACAACACCCATGGATATTCACAGAACTTCTGGTACACCTTTATTGGTGACTCTATGGTGAGAGACCTGAAGGATGACATGTTTGAAAACGCCTGTGTCAAGAGCATCATGTTTCAAAATGATGGATTTCCTTTGCTGAACTAAATTATCGTACTGATTTGTCCCACTTACCTCAACACGTGATTCATGCTGGAACCAATGATAATTTCCAGTACAAATCCCTTGCATGATATAGCCTCTTCCCTTGAAGCCGCACTTACACTAATCATGGTGGATGCCCCGACAGCCAAGTGTACATATCGCGGTTTGCCTCTCCTGACAACGTTTTAATGATGACATTGAAAATATGAACAACCGATCTCAGGATCTTGCGAGTCGACTTGACTGTAAGTTCATCGACGCGTCTTAATATGGCCTACAAGAACGGGTCCCTTGGATGAGACAGGTTACAGATGGCCTTCACTTAGCCATCTTGTAATACGACACTCCTGGAAGCTCTGATGAGCAATTCCCAACCTTGTTTTGTCAGAAAATGGAATGTAGTCAGCCAACGTCGGAAATTTTAACACTCAAAAAAGGACCGCACGCGAACTGCTGAAACGCCAACTAAATGATAACGCGTATCTATTCACTCGAGTTATCCTCGCCCTTCCCACATTGAAAATAAACAACGTGAACCCCCGAGAAGTCACAGCTTCAACAAATATTCAGGTTCTTCAACTGCGGACGGAATAATCATAACCAAAGTACATGTCGGTATAGGGAACGGCTTCGTTGGCGAGGTTTGTGACCGCCTGGGCATAAAGAACGGTATTGTGGTCCAAGGCAAGAAACTGAGGTTGCGGCCAAGTATTGAGTGGACAGACCTTCATGAAAATAGTGTCAATGTTTAATCAGTTTATTAACAGTGTTATATTTTTCATGATGATTCTGCTTTGTCCATTTGATATCCCAATCATAAATGATGATAGTGCTGACGTTTCTCGTGAATGTTATATTGCATTTTGCTCATATCGATATTGATATTAATGGTATACCATGTTCAGTACCATTCTGATTATGTCCAGCTTCAAAATGGTAAGTTTGCATGAGTTTTCATTCGAAAGGTATCAAATTTGAGCATATTAACACCAGAAGCCTGATAGGAAAATTGATGAATTTAGGCATATGTTGCATTAATGTTTTGATGTTTATCGTTATAACTCTTTGTGACATACCATTGGTGAATTGATTGCACTTACCGGGTTACAATATCTTGCGGCGTGATAGAAATAGAGATGGGGGGTGTAGCTTAATATCTTAATGAGGTTTTAATTTCAAAAGAAGGGATGATTTATGTTTAGAGAAAGTGGTGTTGAGTGTATATGGGTAGAATTATACTACCCCATAGGCTCCCAATTCTCATTTGTGCCGTGTATAACCCTGATAGTAAAAACACTGATTTCCCCAGTACTTTATCGACATATGTTGTCCAATGTTTTTCTATGGGAAGACATGAAATGTTCTACTTGGTGATTTTACCTGTGATTTCATGCCTATGTAAACTCAGAATTGTGAATGATTTAAAATTTGTTTGACCTACACCAATTCCATCAGTTAATTGTCTCCCCCAGAGTTACAGATCACAGTAGAACGATAATCGATTGGTTTTTTACGTCCAAGGCTGAGCTGTATGAGGACTGTGGCGTGATCCAGACCGCTATTACCGACCACTTTTATGATCTATGCGATTTAAATTCAAAGCCTATCAAAGGTACACATAAAACAATCAACTATCGTTCTTGCAAATTTTGATGAAACATGTTTTTCTTAATTGACCTAGTTAATGTTCCATGTAGTGACATTGAAAAGGTACTAATGTTAATGACGCCCTTAATTTGTGGCACAGGTATGTTTAATGATTTTGTTATAAACACATCCATTGGAATGTCAAACGGGTAAAGGCATGCTTCCTCACCGTGGCCTTAACGGTGATATTAAGAAACACATGTCTACCAGAGAGATTAGTTACATCGTAAATCCATAAGATCCACTGTTGATTTTTCTGATGGGGAGGCTTTAGATCTAGTATCGTACTAACGTGACTAGCGTGATTTCGCAATGCTAACGCGTGGTCATTATAAGAAGCTGGTAAGGCAAGGTGCTGCTTGATTCTAGAAATTTATTGAGCCCTTAGGTATTGTTCCCTCCCAATCCTCTCCAAGCCACGGCTTTGTTGTTGATGGCAATGTTTTAACATGTGATGAGGAAATTGCCTGAAGGTTTTAACAAATACTTTGCTAATGTTGCTTGTAATTTAATAATGGTGTAAATGGATCAATGCAATGTTGAGATTGTGTTAATAATGGATTTAGGGAACATAAAAATCAACCCCCACAAAAAAAAAAAACCTCTTCTTACTTACCATGTATTTCTGTGACTTTGTTCACAATGAAATGTGAGTATGAGTGCTAACAAAGCAACCGTTCTTGATATGTATGTTGAAAAATCCTTAAGCTCGCCAGGCCTGCTATTGTGCATAGTTTAACCTATATCATTAATTTCTCTTGTATATGGGCTTTGTTCCTACTGCATGGAAGGTGCTAGGTTTATCCTCGCATAAAGATGGCGATCTGAAATAATACCGCATTTACTGCCGATTTTCCCGTCTTTCTTGTTTAAGTAAAATTAATCGAAAAGCTGTTCATAAGCATATGTACTCATTCCTCAGTGATCATAACCTTATCAATGAATATCATCTGGGTTTCGTCTTGTCATTCTAACACAAACTGCTCTTACAAATATGGTCGATGATTGGTTAATTAACATAAATGCGTAAAATGACGGCGTTTGCTTTATTGATCGTCGCAAGGCTTTTGATACTGTCAATCACATATTTTGTTAGTAAGCTTTGTGACATTGGTGCGTCAGATATTGTAATTAAATGGTTTCACTCATACTTAACTGGTAGAAACCAGCGAGTACTTTTAATGGCAACAACTTCAGTGCATTACCCGTTAACACAGGTGTGGCCTCAAGGTAGTATCTTAGGGCCACTTTTATTTATTATTTTTATCATAGTAATGAACAATGTAATTAGTCATGGGCAAAATTTCAATGTATGGCAACGATACCACCCTGTCTATTAGTGGTTTTGATGCGATGATATTTCTACAAGATGAATACTGATCCGTGAAGCCATTATTGAATGGCTTCAAACAAATATGTTATTTCTTAATAGTGACAAACTAAGATTATGTTGATTGGTACAGTGCAAAACTTAACAATGTGCAGGCTAGCGATGTTTCATGTGTTTTAGATTGTTGGATCTTGAGCGTGTAAGAAATTGTAATGTTTTCGGGGTAGTGATTGACGATAACTTCGTTGCATAAACAGGTAAATCATGTTTATTCAAAAAGTGTTTTGGCAAAATCGCTCTTATAAGGAGGCTTAAACATCTAAGCGTTTATACTCTTATATCTTGTTTAAAGCCCTTGTCTACCTCATTTGACTATGTAGTGTAACTTTGTATGGGCGTTATAAAGTTGATAGTACTAAACTTGAGGTTTTACATAAAAGATGTGCTAGAATTATTCTTGGGGCTAATTATTTGACACCATCCGATTTATGTTCACTGAGCTTGGATGGGACGTCTGACCGTTCGTAATGATTATTTCAAAGCACTTATTATTTATAAATCCCTGAATCAATTAGCACCACAGTATCTGATAATAAATTTCGTACGTTTCGCGACAATCACAATGTTTCATACAAGACAAGCAGCTGTGGACAGCTAGCCCTACCCACCTTTAACTCATGGCCATGACATTTATGTTATAAAATCTTCTTTTATGTACAGTGGGTGTTAATTATGGAATGATATCGATATTATGTAAGGAATTCTGTGAGTTTACAATCTTTTAAAACCAAGTTTATAAACATGTATATTTTAATCAGTAAATTTCTTGTACCTATTTTACGAGTTTATTTTTAGCTTTGTGTATTTTTAATTGGTTTAATAGCTATAACTACCTTGTTTTTCCTTGTTTACTTGAGATTTTATGATATATCATTTGTTGATTTGTTGTGTAGATTGGGCCTATATATTGTGGGATGTTTTGCTGGAAATCTATTTGCCGTGTGGGTGTAATGTTTGGTGGTGGCATGTATGTGTTAAGGGAGGTTACGTGTGTGTATGTGTTTGTATGTGCTTGTGTGGTGTGTGTTGGGGGTGTTTTTAAATTTAAATGTTTCGTTTTTTTTGTGTGTGTGTGCTCGCGTTAATGTATGTGCGTGTGTGTGTGTGTGTGCGTGCTTGTGTGTGTTGTATGTGTGTTGTGTGTGTGTGTGTGTGTGGATATGATTGTGTGTGACCGTCGTTTTTGTATGTGTGGCTGCATTCATTCACATGTTATTCACATATTTAATCTTATTTTGCTATATGCTTTATGCCACTATATTATTTTTAACCATATTTTTTTTTACCTCTTTTTGTAATTTTTAATAATATTGATATAAAATTGATTCGATTGGAGCCCAATTGATTGGTCGAGCTAAAGTTGCGAAATATTGGGCGAGACGCCGTCGAAGACCTATATTTTAAAACTCATAGCGAGACCATTATATTGGGCGTAAATCATCCAAGTAATCATTATCATTTTTAGATCCCATATATTTTCCCACCATTGGACTCCGAAAAACATGATATGTGCACGATTGCTTTGGGACATTGTTTTTTTTTTTGGGTTTTAAATTTTGTAATATTACCGTATTATGTTGCAATTAATATATTTTTGGGCATATTTATTTTGTGTATCATCATATGTGCAAATATTTATTTGTATTTGGGGATGTATTTAATTTTGTGTAAGTATCTCATGTGCAACTATTGTATTTGGTGTATTTTAATTTTGTATATTATCAATGATGTGCAATATTGGCAGGGCCTCGTGGTTAGATCCCGGTGCTGAATCGGGCTACCCTGGGTAAAGATAATTATAAGATAATACATATATAAATAGATAAAAACACTTTTCAAAATATTTTGAACACATGCAAATAATATTCCCCTAGGCCTATTTAAATTTTGAGGTTATGCAGAGAACTTTTTAAGGTTCTTTATAGAATCTTAACGTGCTTAGGGTGACAATACAGGACACAAAAGGAATTCTATGTTAACCTTATTCTAAGAGTGTAAGCGACCTGATGAAGGGATCCCACACATACTGTTGAAGAGGCAAATAATTCCCGTCTGATCACAAAGGTCGATGGTGGGCTTGTAGAGCGTATAATGGTAGAGTCAAGAAATGGACATTCTTCGATAACCCTGATCGCAACCACCACATTCCATACCTCAACAGTAGCGGGATGGATAACTACCACTTAAGGCAGACGTCAGAGATTTCCTGAGGAGGGCCGCCCTCAATTTCAAAAAAATGTGTTTTTGCATGTACATAATACTTGTCCATATACAATCAATGTGTAAAAATTGCTAAGCTTAAATCGAATCCTTATATAGAAAATCACAACTTTGTTATAAAATGCCGGATCCGGGAATTTTTGTTAGACACAGTATCCTATGGGACAGTCAATACTACACCTAAATGTTTACGGACATCAAAACGAAAAATCCGATTCATCTCAAATTTCGGGATTGTGCTTTGGTTACTCTCTTATTCTAGTTGATATTTTTTTATTACACAAACAAAAATAATATTTCGAAATCTCTGAGTAAGACTTTAATGCATTAGACCACCTATCAAAATAGACATTGAGAAGAAGGGAACTTGATGAGAAGATGGTAGGCACTTCGGCTGTACATTTTAACGCAAGATGGTGACTATAAATGGACATTCACTCCGATGCACCAGATCTTCTGAGAGCAAGGATCCAATCAAGGCATGTTGGATCAAAAGGGTTCTTCCTATGGATTGAGTATGACGAAACTGACAAAAAATGACCCAACAAAGGGTGGTACTGTCAATGTAAGCCTGGAAAGAGGGTGATGGGTGTTGTGCACACAATTATAGCCATCGTCGTGTGGTTGCTCGTCATCAGGGATATCTTCCAAGGAAGCGATGTGCCATAAGGAAAGACTTGTTTTTATTTACAAGATCTGTTGCTTTTAATACTGTGAATAGTACATAGCCCTTCTAAGGGCCATACAAAATTAAAATTTCACTGACCGTTTTAGCATCAAACAGAAGATTTGGCATATTGAACCTTTGTCTTATGGCCATCAGGGGCGGATTCCAGGATTTCTCAATAGAGGGGAGCCAAATTTTCAGGCTCGGGTTGTTTGAAATTCGGAAGAGCGGGGAGGGGGACCGCTGGGCGCCCACAACGCTAGATCTGCAAGGCGCCCAACGCCCTGCACCGTAATTCGTAGAAATCTACAGGGCGCCCTTGTGCGTAAAAAGCATTTTGAGATTTTACAGGGCGCCCGGCGCTATATGAAAACGCCCGGCGAATGTGCTCTGCAAAAAATAGAGGGGGAGCGAGCGGGTGCGCCCCCATCTAAATCCGCCTCTGGGGGTGCCATAGGCGCGATTCTGTTAACGTGGCCATAGTAATAATGATGTTGTTGTTGCCATTCCATTTTAGTGTCAATCCCCCCCCAAAGACAAAAATGTAAAATGGCCCCCCAAGAACAACAATGCCACCCACATATTGCAGGTTAAATACTTTAAACATCTTGCAAGCGGGAATTCTGGTTCTTGGGGAGGAAAGGGTTCATGAGATTTCAATGACCATTGAAGCTGTATTATAATTTGTCGGAAACGCAGGAAATATGCAACGTTATGCCTTTGAAAACCATCAAAAGGTAAACATGTCAGTTTTCTAAAATGGCTAATTTCAATTTCATCTGTTGTCATGAAAACTATAGATGGCGTCCTTCTTTCATGATCCGGCGATGTCCTTTGCACCATTTGGTATCCAAATCGGAGAAACTTTAAAATTTGACCCTCTGTACAACTAAAATTGACCCTCTTTATTGATTTTTGCGTTTTAGCCTGTAATTATGACAACTTTAGGCTTTGGAGAAGTACAAACTATACCTTTCTGAATCTTAATATGGTAAGACAAATAACATGTTATATGTATTAGATTGGACCCCTGTACAATCTCTTACTAGGCTATCTACTGATCATTTTTTGTGACTGGAATGACAGTACTCATAGATGCTTCCATCTGATGATAAGCACATGGATGACATACTCACCCCCCCCCCCCCCCCGAGCATGCATCTTATGATGTGATCACATGGATTCTTATCTCATAGTATGCTATCTACTGAATGATAAGCACATGGATGACATACTCATTAGCATGCATATACTGATAAGCACATAGCATGACATACTTCATAGTATGATATCTACGATCAGACATGGATGACTACTCATAGTATGCTATCTATTGATGATCACAGGATTACATACTATAGCATGCTATCTACTGATGATGAGCACATGGATGGCATACTCATTGTATGTTATATACTGATGATAAGCACAGGATGACCATACTCATAGATGCTATCTACTGATGAGAAGCACATGGATGACATACTCATAGTATGCTATCTACTGAGGGATCACATGAGATGGACATACTCATAGTATGTATATACTGATGATGATCACATGGATGACATATATTGTATGTTATCTACTGCTGAAAGCAACATGGCTGACATATCATAGTAGCTATCTACTGATGATTAACCACAGGGATGACATTACTCATTAGTATCGCTATCTACTGATGATAAGCACATGGATGACATACTATAGTATGCTATATAATTTACTGATCACATGGATGAGTACCATAGCATGCTAATCTACTGATGATCACATGGATGACATACTCATAGCATGCTATCTACTGATGATATCACATAGAGACATACTCATTAGTATCTATCTATGATAAGAACATGGATGAATAATCATAGTATGTTATCTACTGATGATGATCACATGGATGACATACTAATAGTATGCTATCTAATGATGATAAGCACTATGGATGACCATACTCATAGTATGCTATCTACGGATGGTAAGCCCATGGCTTGACATAATCATAGTTATGCTACTACTGATGATGATTACATGAGATGAAACCATAGTATGCTATATCTGATGATAAGCCACCATGGAGGAACATACTCATAGTATGCGATCTAATGATGATAAGCACATGGATGACATACTCATAGCATGCTATTACTGATGATGATCACATGGATGACATACTAATAGTATGCTATCTACTGAGTGATGAAACATGGATGACATTATAATAGTATGCTATCTACTGATGATGATTACATGGATGAACATACTCATAGTATGCATCTACGAGATAAGCACATGGATGACATACTCATGTATACGGCTATCTACTGATGATGAGCACATGGATGGCATACTCATTGTATGCTATACTGTGATCACATGGATGACATAGCTCAAGTATGCTATCTACTGATGATTATCTGCTGGATGACCATACTCATAGCATGCTATCTACTGATGAGATCACATGGATGAGCAGGGTAGCTCAAGTATGCATCTACTGATGATAAGCACATGGATGACATACTCATAGTATGCTATCTACTGATGATAAGCACAGGGATGACTACTCTAGTATGCCTATCATACTGATGATCAACATGGAATGACATACTCATAGCATGCTATCATCTATGATGACACAACATGATGACATACTCATAGTATGCTATCTACTGATGATCACATGGAATGCCTACTCCTAGTATTCTTCTACTGATGATAGCACATGGATGAACATACTCATAGTATGCTATCTACTGATGTGAGTAGCATGGATCAGTACTCATAGAGCATGCTATCACATGATGAACAGCACATGGATACATCACCATAGTATGCTATCTACGGATGATGATCACTGGATACATACTCATAGTATGCTAATCTACTGATGGATAGGCACATGATGACATACCAAGATGCTATCTTCTGATGATGAGCAATGGGAATGACAACTCAATAGTATGCTATCTACTGATGATCACATGGATGACATACTAATAGTACTATTTACTGATGATAAGCACATGGATGACATACTCATAGTAAAATGCTATCTACTGATGATAAGCACATAGGATGACAATACTCTCGTATGCTCTATCGGAGGATAAAGCACATGGGCGATTCCACGCCAAAGTGGACATGGACGGAAAGTAATTTTAGCAACTATTTCAAACCTACAATCAATCACCTATGGGTGTTAAATGAAGAGAAACAAAAGCTCTCTCATTTGAGTGGTCTTACGGTATATTTACATATGTGTTGATATCATTTTTCTTCAAAAACCATTATTTTGAGGAAAATTTCACAATTTTTGATGAAAAAAGTATAACAACTTTGTCATTCATTTTCACTTCCTGAATAAAGTGTAAATTAATGTTATTTTGGTTCACTTCTAGCCCACAGTTCAACAACTTCTTACATACAGTAGTTTTTTTTCAATGTGAAGCCCTTCTTTGAGAATTGATCATTAAGTTGACATACAAATTGTACAAAGTGTAACAACACCGTAATGGCGACTAACCATTCATTTCCCTTGTATCCACCATGGTAGAAGTTGGTTCTTATTCTTAATACCCCTAATCTTAAAATCAGTAACAGTAAGGTCTACATTACATGAACTCCACCAATTGGAGGTCGTCTTGTTTGAGGGTACAGGGATTGAATTGAAATGAAATGTCGATTTGTTTGGCATGGTCCCCTTTGTGCGTAATGCGACTAACTAATATTCTAATCATTGTCAGCTTGAGCAAAGAACATCAGTTGATTTACGACCATTAGATGATTGAAGCCACAAGTGTAGAGTTTGTCCATAAACAAAATCAAAGAGCAAGGTCAACTTGTATTGAAATCACCAGTGCTCAGACCTAAGGAAGATGTAGAAAAGTGTAATGCGGCTAACCGTGGAATCGCCCCAGGGATGACATACTCATCGTATGCTGATCTACTGATTATCACATTGGATGACATATCATAGTATGCTATCTACTGATGAGCATATGGATGACGTACTCATAGCATCATCTACTGATTATCACATGGATGAAATAACTGAGAAATTGCTATCTGTGATGATACGCACATGGAGGAAATAATAATAATATTATTTGAAGAAATGACTTGCCCAAACATGGGCGTTGCACATGCAAAAATACAAAATAAATATTGAAGCACAGTAATCCTGGAAAAATGAATGGGCCCTGAAATAAAAAATACCCAAACACTTAAGGCACACTTTTCCAAGAAGAACAACATTGATGGCAGGGCAGGACATTAATGCACAAATACATGAAAAATAGCAAGTACCGGTATTTACAAAAAAAATGTTAGACTTTAAAAAAATACCAATACATTAATATAATTACTAGGAAGTTAATCACATACAAAAATATACATCTTGTGGTTGCAAGCAGAACCTCAATATGTGAAGTCAAAAATAAAATTCTTTACAACCAGTCCTGAAAGTTCCCACATTTTGAGCCAAATGCCATGTGACGGAATCTCGTTCACAGTCGAGGAAGTGAGACAAACATTAGAATTATAGAAAGAGTTTATTATAGCAATTCTGTGTAATGTAAAAGCTTGAATTATCCAAAGAACTACGATGAATGAAAGAGATGAAAGAACTGGACCTATATCATTAAGAATTTTGTAACCAAAAACCCAACCTCTGAATCCTAAAAACATACTCAAGTCTCACTAAGCCCAAAACTCACGAAG
Organism: Ophioderma brevispina; assembly: GCA_023653785.1. Taxonomy (NCBI): domain Eukaryota; kingdom Metazoa; phylum Echinodermata; class Ophiuroidea; order Amphilepidida; family Ophiodermatidae; genus Ophioderma; species Ophioderma brevispina. Next base: position 15,364 of record JAMKCH010048766.1, read on the forward strand.
GCCGTTCTGCATAAAGGAGGAATAGTATCAAAATTATGTGATTTCCGATTAGAATTGATGCGTGTTATCCTTTGCTGAATTTTCTCAAGCGAAGGGTGCCCAAATCCTAGACAATACAGAAATGCGCTGACAAGAGAGTTACAGATTGAGGAGGGAGAAGACGACAATTTCTAGTGCACCTGATTATGAAACCAGGCAGCTTGGAAATCTTATCACATACATTACCAATGTGTCAAAAGATCCTTGTTGAAAAGTAAACAGCAAGGAACTATATGTAGTAGATAGGATGCTATCTACTGATAAGCCATGGATGAACATACTCATAGTCTGTATCTACTGATGATGATTACATGGATGACATACTCATAGTCTGCTCAATATATGATGATACGCACAGGGATGACATTACTCATAGTCTGCTATCTCTGATGGATGATTACATGGATGACATACTCATAGCATTGCTATCTACTGATGATAAGCACTAGGATGACATACTCATAGTATGCTATCTACTGATGATAACATGGATGACATACTCAATGTATGCTTCTACTTGATGATAAGCACAGGAGACATACTCATAGTATGCTATCTACTGATGATCACATGATGGACATACTCACAGCAGCTATCTACTGATGATGATCACATGGATGACATACTTTCATAGTATGCATATACTGATAAGACATGATGACATAACTCATAGTATGCTAGTTTACTGAGGATAAGCACATGGATGACATACGTTAATAGTATGCTATCTCTGATGTGATCAACCATGGATGACATACTTCATGAGTATGCTATCTACTGATGATAAGCACATGGATGACATACTCATAGTATGCTATTACTGATGAAAGCACATGGATGACATAATCATAGTTATGGCTATCTACGATGATCACAAGGGCTGAATATCATCGTATGCTATCTAATTGATTGATAGCACATGGATGAATACTCATAGTATGCTATCTACGGATGAGCAACATGCGATTACATTAATCCAGAGTATGATCTACTGATGATGATCATGGATGAATATCATAGTATGCTATCTATGATGACCAAGCACATGTATGCATACTTCATAGTATGCTATCGACAATGACACATCAATGACGTCTCTAGGTTGCACTATTGTGTCACATTCATGACTTTATAGTATATTATATTGATACCGAAATTCAAAAAGCCAAAAATATAGTGAAGATGATACGTTTTTTTTTTAAGTGCCAAAATTTTGATGTTGCCAATATAGAAATTCAAAATTTGGATATAATTAATTATAATCAATTTAAAAGTTCATGATCCCATTTTTAATTCAGTAATGTTATTCGTAAACATCTGTGAAATGCAAGCAATTTCACTGGTTGATGCCCGGGTTTAAGTCGTTTTAATTGAACCCAGGTAGTACGCTCTGCGTATTGAAGTATTTTGATGGGTGAAGCGCTCGCGTGCATACCGCTGTTTTGATACTTTCGCGCGCGCTGCCTAAAATGCGGTCTCGTTGCGTTATGATTGTTGCGTCAACGGGTTGTTTAATTGTTGTCACTGGGTGCTGGCAGCCCTTTGTTGTTGTATTTACAGCCATAAAGGCATGCGAAGAAAATGGGGTAAAGATGACCTTTAAATGATAAAGATGTTTAAGAATGAGAATAAAGTATGATTTGGGGAACCGGTTACTCTCTTTAAGACGAATTAACCGGCGGAACCATTATTTTTGCGTGGAAGAACCTCGGCCTCCGGCCTCCTCGTTCTTCCATTAAAAATAAGGTATCGCCTCTTGGGTTCAATTCGTGTTACAGAGAGAGTACCGGTTCCCACAAATCATACTTATTTCAAATTTACCCCAGAGCCAGGTAATGATGGTGGTAGATTAAACATTGGTGTATGGACATGAAATGGGGAGGGCTGGGGTCGATTATTGATGCCAAAATTGTTAAAAGTTACAAGGTCATTAGGGGTCTTCAAGGTCAAAGGAGGGTATATTTAATTTTCAATATTAGCTACAATAGCTAGTAATGTTTGACCTTTGATTTAGAGTTTCGACAAATAATTTGACAATAGCACACCAAGAATGTGTTTTCAGTTCATATTACCAAGAACCTTAGATGTTCGTTTTTGCATGAAAGTGAGAATAAAATATCAATTACCAAATTACATTAAGTAAATTTGTTACCACAAACAGGGGTTTTTAGCAAGCGATAAAAAAGGGTGGTAACCAACTCCCCCCCCCCCCTTTGTTAGACGACAGTAAATACTTGAAAAGCAAGTCACTATACACTATTATAAACAAAATAAACACACTATAGCAGTGTTCATAACATTCCTTCGTACATTTTAGGCTACAGGAAGGATTCTATCCTTGTGATCATCCAAAGTATTAGAGATGAAACAAAAGAATTGGGGTGGTTTCTACCTATGTGCTTACAAAATCAGAAAAGTTGAGATGGGCACTTCAGTGTGGAAATACAGAGCAAATACTAAATTTCTAAACTGCTGAAATGCAAAACCTATTAAAATTGGAGTGCCCGAGCAGACTGATACTCTAACAGAGTACACCCTAATGGTTGATTGTTCAGCATAGGAAAATGGACATAAAGCCACCAAGTGCTGTGTTGTTAGGATAAAGGGTTCTAGATAGATTAGAGGCAAAACTTTACGTAATCGTTAGAAATCAACGTCTCGCATGTTTTGCCGACTCCAAAGAAAACCTAGAGTACCAACAATAGAAAGCAATGGCTGCCTCGCTTCTTCCACATACTTGGGTGCCGCTTTGCATATACACTACTCGGTAGTGATAAAAATTAATGTATGTGGTAGAGGTGGCCAGGTGTAAAAATCAGTGACCTGGATCATTGTGCTCAGATTACTCTTTTTCTCATAATGCAATGCGCGCTCTTAGTGAAAACATGTATCTTGAGGCGGTTGATTTAAATCAAGATCGACTGAGTTATGTCATTGCATTCTTTGTGTGGCCATGGGTAGGACAAAATTTAACCCACCCAATAGCACCCAACATCCAACAACTGATATTTTGGCGGGATTTTTGTATCCGAATTGACATTATGTGTGTGTATACAGCACCCCCCAACAACTATAATTATTTCGTGCAATATTCAAAATGTAGCGCCCAGCAAGGAAGACTGGTTGGAATGCGTTCACCCCCTTGTTAGGGATGTACAAAACACGTTCCAGTTATCTAGATACTGACTGATATGTTGGAGTCATACCAGCAAGGGCAGAAGTGTGGCCTAGGGTTAGGGGGCTGCCTGTGATGAAAATTTATCAAAATTCCCATGTTCGAAACCACGGCGGGATACTGGATTGATCTGTATACCACCTATTGATTACATACTGAATACCACTATCCTCAATGGTTCACTTGGAATGGGCAAATGGATCATGAAAACATCTCGTGCTGCGGAGGGGATGTTAGCAGCTCGGCCCTGTTTACAGTCACAACTGTACATGTATATCGCAGCATGTTTTGAATAAGAGTGGGTGGAAACCCCTGACTGTTACCAATCTACACCAGCCTTAATAGCGGATTTGGCACTGCACATTTCACAAAATATGAAATTTCTTCAATTTGCTCTCAAATGATAGTCTAGGCCATTGGAAGAACAGAGATATATTTTTGCACACGAAAATACTTACCCCAAAAACAGATAGGGAAATGATATGAGGATTATAAAGACATCCAGGTAATTGTGTAGGCCAATTTTAAGTTGTCCATAACTTAATCAACAATTGTGTATATACTACGAATATTTTTGACTCGAACTCACTGATATTAAACCACAAAGGTTATAGACCGGTCAAACCATGAGGGTCAAACAGGGGACTTAGTGAGAAACATGCAGACGCGTGCGTGTCTGTGTTAAACGCCATTTTCATCGTCTGCTGAAATTTTTTTTGCGTCGACCGAGCGGCGCGCTAAATTACAAAATCGTTCGTTTACCCATAAGGAAGCTGATTTGGTCTAAATTATTTGGGTGAGGGCTTTGATATAAAAGTTTAAACCAATGCAAAATATCGATTTTGAAAAATCTTGAGGGCACAATATTCTTCAAATGTGCCAGTGTCTCTTAGCTGACCATAATTACTAGGAGCGGAATCGGTATCAAGGATACATGCGGCCCCGGATCAACTTACTCAGTTGACTAAATCCTGAAATCAACAACAAGCCTGTTACCAATGACTTGACACAAAGACGACGAGTTGGACAACATCCCCCCCCCCCACACCACACACACACTTGAATCCATCAAAAATGGGCGATTGGGAAGAAGTTTCTTCTCATTACCCCAGTAAATTTATAGGCCCCGGAAATGTTTCATTTCGAATTATGAACAAAAAGTTCGTGCTAAAATGTGGTCAAACCATGTTAAAGGGGGATGACCCGATTAAGTACATAGTCCTCATTTGAACCAATGGCCTTGCCAAAACCATCCGGTAAAGTTCAGCACCGATATTTCAATCCGTTTTGAAGCGAGAGCTTAAAATGTAATTGTAAGCCCCAGAGTACTTGAGTACTTTTGCTCATAACTTTCCAAACCAACTATCCTTTAGCCCTAAGGATTCGTCAGGATAAAC
>JAMKCH010048767.1:0-17445 GCA_023653785.1 Ophioderma brevispina
ATAGAATGGACTTCGCCCCAAAACTCCATCTGTAAATTTTCGCGCCGATATTTCAATCCGTTTTGATGTCAGACCTAAAAATGTGATTTTGTAAGCCCCATAGAGTGCTGTGTAAAATTAATATTGGTCGACCAAAATGGGGCATATTTTCGCTCATAAATTCCAAAATAAACATCCTTTAGCCCTAAGATTTCACAGGGTAAATGAGAAAAATAGTAGCTTTCTTAATACCAAAATTTGGGCCACTTCCGTTAAAATTTGGGGTCCCTGGGGACGAGGCTATTAGCGATCGGACCATGGACCTTTAAGAGCAAAATTTATCTCATCATGCGAGTGCTATAAGGTCGCAAGGTGCAATAGCTGCCATGTGATACATCTGTGTGCTGCCATGTATTAGGATGACTTAATTTATATTTCGTTAAGTGAGTGGCTCTTGAAGTGGTTCTTCAGGTGATTGTGTCGACTGAAGAACCATTTCAAGAGCCACGGCCCACTGACAAAAAGACTTGGCATAATATTATGTTTGATGAGAATTTCTGACAAATGGCAGCTATTGCACTTATGTTGTTCTTGTATTCATATGAAGATTTGCTCAGTGTGGTGATCAATCATCTTGAGCCAGTCTGTAATATACTGCAATCATATGCCTGCTTGATGATAAATTTAAAACAATATCATAACATTGTCTTCAAATACTTCATTTGATATTTCATTAGCACCTTTATTAATTTTTCTAAAGAGAAAATATATTTCTTTAAACATTTATCAGCCCATAAGGAGTAACTGTTAATATTACATTCTAAAAAAGTGCATCATAAACATGTCTAGTATTCATAACCTATCTACATATAGACTTAATTACAAACCTTTAAAAAGAACAAAATAGATTAATTTTATTATCAACACTAGTAAAATCCATGTTCACTGTAAAAATTTATGTTCTGAGAAAATTATATCAAAGGTGTACCCTGTATGCACAATACATTAAAAATATACAGTAAGAAAACTTGCATATCCCCTGACAGGGATGTAACCTTAGCAAAATTGGTTGGTTTTAATATAAACATTTGACCTGAAAGATGTCGACTCATGGCTCCCACTAAATTCACTTGATATTGGAAGTCCAAGTTTTTTCAAATGAGCCCTCTTTACCTAACCAAAACCAATAACCTCAACTGACCCCTACATGACCTTTGACCTGAAATGCCTTAATTGCCCTCAAGGCTTCTTATTATTTTGGTTATACGTTTGGATAAAGTCAGACTTTGCAAATTAGAACATATTCCAACCATGGAGTTATTATAATAACTCCATGTTCCAACTGAACAAATCATTAATGACCTGCTTGTCCCCTACATGACTTTGTGTCCTTTCAGGGCCCCAACTAAAAATTAATATCACCAAGCTTGGATATTGAAGTCAGAATAAATTTACAAATAACAGAGCCTTTTATATTTACATAACTAAATTAAAGCAATAACAGTACGTTTTTTTAAGAGCGCCCCCAATTTTCCAAAAATGTTGAGATTTTTGCACATGTGCATTTGTATTGGTAACTGGCAAGTAAACTACAGGGTGTCTCAGAAAGAACGTTACCCTCCAAAAACGGCACTTTTTACCTACTTCACCGATTCCTATCCTTGTTTTAGCTTTATATTATGAGAATATGTACTCTTTCGAACACATGGTGAAAACGAGAAAGAAAACGGTGAAAGCATAACCAAACAATGACTATTTCCCTAAAAATTATGCAAACCTATTTTGTCCACGGCTAGCAATTGCAAAGGAACATGTATTGGGATTCTTATGAATTTGAGCTCACGTAAGTCGTAAGTCAGCACATTACACAATACCTGTCGCATGATAAAAAACCTAAATCCCACACCCATCTCCCATTGTAATGCAATATGAATTTGGTTAAAGGGCGCTTTTCAAATAATGGTATTGATGCGTAATTCCTACAATGGCATATTCTACTAAACTGCTCTTGGGTTAGCAGACCAAATTGGTGCCACGACCCCAATTGTTCAAAGAGGAGAGAATTGTCATGTCTAAGAAAATTATTCAAGCACAGAGTTTAGTTACCAGCTTGAATGTGTAAACATCTTTCATCAAAGTAGGTTTCCCAGTAAGATGGCAATCAAGATAAGCAGAGACAAGTTTCTGGAAGATGGCAAGATTCTAAGTAGGTCCAAGGAAAGGTGCAGTCGTCAAAAACAGGACAATCAGCCACAAATATTGCTGCAATCCGGGACTGCTGCGCGTAGAGAACTGAACAATAATCCTAGATTCAGCATATACCTGATGACTTATGTGCACTCAAATCAATAAGAAATCAAATACATGTTTCCTCTATTATTGCTAGCCGTGGACAAAATAGGGTTTGCATCATTTTTAGGGAAATAGTCATTGTTTGGTTATTTTTTCACCAATTTCTTTCTCCTTTTCACCATATGTTCGAAAGAGTATAGTCTCATAATATAAAGTTAAAACAAAGATAGGAATCGGTGAAGTAGGTAAAATAAGCTGTTTTTTATGGTAACATTCTTTCTGAGACACCCTGTATATCTGTGAATGGTAAAGCTTGAACATGTCTATGTATCGCAAAAGAAGGAATTTTTAATTAGAATAATTAATATCGGAGATTTCCGATAATAATTCAACGGCTCCTGGAAAGGTCCTTCCAATATGATATAGCTAGGAAACAGCGCCAAGTATGTGTTTGCGCTCATCCATTAGTTGTTCGGTTGGTTCAGGCAAGTCAAGTTAGAGGTCATTTTCGGGAGGTGGCACTAATTTCACAATGGACGAACAGAAAATTAGCTAAAATTGGCATTTCCAGTTCCGCCGTTGAATTACAATCGGGGATGCCGATTCTAGTTGCCCACAATTGCTTCATTTTATGACAAAATATGCACTTTTGAGCATTACCAATCGCATGTATAGTTTACTGACAATTACCAACACAAAGTCCAAACCTCAAATTTGAAAATTTGGGTTGTGCCTTCACAAGTTTGTGAGCCGGTATTGCTTTAATTACAGAAGAAAGTAAACCTATACCAATGTATGTGTCGGTAATATACCACAGTCAGTATACATACAAAATACACAAGAACACTATTATAGTCGGATGCAACCTATTATGTTCCGTCCCTCATGGGGGAGTTTTGGGGCTGCGACAAATTGTATAGAATAGGGCGAATCACTTCAGGGGTAATCGGTTCTTTAGGGGTGATAGTTACTAGTATAAGGATAGCCGTCACAATGGATTTTGGCTTGCCGTCCAAGTATAAATATTAGGACTGAGCACAAAAAAAGCCATGTTTGTAATCTATTTTCATTTTCACTTAAATAAAAATCATATGCAGAGGCCATAGTATATCGTCTATTTATGAGTTAAAAATTCACACATACATTCAGTAATATCGTTCTGATTCGATTCACTGTCACTGTCGCAGCTTGATTAGGATTTATTTATGTCAATTTCAACTTTTGTTGTGCGTATACTACGTGTAAATGAATTAAATCACCTACGAGTCTTGTATATACATACTCTGTACCTGTCTAACCTAAATTTCGTGGTGTAAATTTGGACATTTCAAATGCACTGAATAACGCAAGGACAAATATTGATGGCCTGCCTTCTTTTAAATCCCTAAACTGTGCCTGGCAGTGATCATTATGAATACTCTCATTTTAATCCTCTACGAACGATTTTCAAAATCAATTGATTGTTGTGAAGCTTTAGTATTGACCATCATTAAACAGAGCTTAATACTCCACGCCAAATTGGTATGGGGGGACATATGAGTTGGATCGACTATACAGATATTCCATTCTACTACAATCTGGGGAATAATAAAACATAGTTTGTTTCTTGGGTGTGTGCATCACAGATTGTGATGGAATTACTGTTTAATATGTACATTGTTTTACAGATTCCGCGTTCAACAGAGATTATCAAAAAATCTTTGAAAGCCTCCTTAGTGGTACCAAGGCAGCACAATTGTTCTACTCGAACATTTTTAAATACCTGTACATCTTAAATTAATTTAACCTAGCTACTGACTTTCAAAATGACAGACAATTCTACACAAAATTACCAACATAGGAAAACGTACACTGGAAGACAAAATGCTTCAAATTTTGTACATTTAACAGGAAATAGCAAGAGATTGTAAGAAAATCCCAGAAATTTATACCGAACGGCCGGAGAATGGCACACTTATTTTCTAACATGTTTTCAACATATAAACTGATTGCCATCCTACTAATTGCTGTGTAAAATCAGCTCAGTCTTTCTGCTATTTCTCAAATGCGAGCCGCAACAAGTTGGAGGCTCCCAAATATTGTGTATAATAGTAATTTCATTTATAGATTAGGACATTCAATAGATTTCGTAAACGTATGTTTGCTACCGGATAAGGTCTCTTAAAAGAGAGAAAAAAGGGGGATTTTTTATTTGTTTATATTTCATAAAAAAAACTGGCTGGCATCTTATTGGTCCTATACGTAATATTAGAATTCAAAAACGGAAAAGCCAATTCATCTCAAACTTTGAATCAGCGTTTAGGTGGGATCTTGTTTAATTTTTGTTGACTTATTTTATTTAAAACACCCAAAATACTAGATATTTAGAAATCCTGTCTGCCTTCAATCTATGATAGACAAATCTATCCTAAATTAAACTATTTTTTTTATTTTTTTTTTTTTAACCGGTTATATATGCATCCTCCCCCACACCCCCCCCCCCCCAAAACAGGGTGGTAATGAAACCCCAACTGCAAAGAGGAAAATGTATGTTAGAAGAAATAGTTAGTTTGTAACTATTAAGTAGGACCCTGGATGAAAAAACACAGATGTCTTTACAAAGCATCCTGAAAAAAAAGGGCTTTGGGTGGGTTGTAAAGGTTGTATTGTGATCAAGACCGATTTCAACAACCAGGATCCCAATTACAGCCTGCTTTCATGGATAAGTTTTACAGTTCTTGAACTAAAAGGTTTGTTATTTGTCTTCATAATGGGATAATTCTGACATTCATGTCCTCAGTAAGGGGGCCTCCCCCCCCCCCCCCCCCCCCAATTTCCTCGCACTCATTGTATGTTCTTTTTTTTAAATCCCTACAAACATTCAAGATGCTTATCACAGTTCAAGCAATACAGCACTGTTTTTTGAAAGTGACCCCAATTTTCCAAATATTTTGAGAATTTTTTTGCACAGGTGCCAAGGTAAGTGGCTAGAAACTATTTTTTTTTTTTTTTTTTTTTTTTGTTACCTTGGTCGCAAAAGAAGGAATTTTTATTAGAATAATTAATATCGGAGGTCTCCGATTCGTCGGGTGGATATGGTCCAAAGTATGCCCTGACCGTAAAGATGAGTAGTCCCAAAGTTTTTGCTGAAAAATGATAGATGTAGGGTGTGTAGAATAAGAATCTGCCGGGTGCCACATGGGAATCCTTGGCATTTGAGAAATCCAAGATGGCGTAGCCATAATGATTATTATATATCAACCTATCTATCACTCTCTGGAGTTACTAGCTATACGATAGGATCCGATGAACAAGTGTATGGCAATTGTAACATTAAGTAATACTTTCAAATTCAAAATGGAAGCCAAATCTAAATTAAATTTAAAATATGCCCTTAACCAGCAATACTGCGCTAAAAATAAAACATGAAGTACTTAGATTATGTTCTTGTTACGAGACGTAATAAAGTTATCATATGATTACTTTTAAGTTCGGTTGTACATAACGTCAATCCCATAGTATGGCAGGCGCAAAAAGTGGAATAATCTCAAAAAAACCATGTGACACAAAATTCTATTTACCTTCAAGTTATAAACTATTGCCTGTCGAATGACACATTTAGAAGTGTACCTATGATCATAACCCAAGTGATACCAGGTAACTCCGATGTAAAAATGTGTCAAATTATTAAATTGAGTGCAATATATGTGAACAATGTAAGTCCTATGGCTATTTTGAAAGAACCTTGCACCATATTGGTTTTATTCAATTGCTGGCGCATTTAAAAACAAACTTGAAATGTATGTTGGACATTGGTTAACGGATTCAAAGTACATTTCTAATGTCACTGGGCCATTTGATTCGATTTTTGTGAGGCTGTATACTTATAAATTTGTTGTCAAGTATTTTTTGAAAGATGTTCAAGTTTTTTGGCTGCCATATGATTGACGACATGTTACCATTAAATTTAAAAGTACAGAAAATATTTTATGGTGTGTAATAACATAACCATAAGTAGTTCAGTATATTTTTATCGCACTAGGTTATTTGCTGTAATAGGCATATTTTTTAAAAATTATTGGATTTGGCTTCCATTTTGAATTTGAAGTAATGACGAATGTTACAAGTGTCATTACACTTGTCATTGGATCATATAGTATATTTAGTAAATCCGAGTTTGATAATATCGGGTTGATATATATAATTATTAATTAATGGCGACGCCATCTTGGATTCCCAAAAAGCCAAGGATGTCCCACGTGCCGGTGGCACGGCAGTATTTCTACACACCCATATTATCATTTTTCAGCAAAAAAAAAAAATGCATATACTCAACTGAGGTCACATGAAGGTTTTCTAACTGACTAATATTAATTCAACGGCTGCTGGAAACGTCCGTCCCATTTAAAATAGCTGGGAATTTGGCACCATGTAGTGTGTCCTACACTTTTCCATTCGTAGGTCGTCGGTTCAGGTAAGTAAGTTAGAGGATCGAGGTCATTTGTGAGGTGTCCCTATGTCCTTCATGAACCCTTAAATTTGGGGTTTGCCCCTTCCCCCCCCATTGTTTCGTTTTATGGACACATACACAATTTAAAAATTGGGGAGTGCTCGTCAAAAAATGTGCTGTATTGATTGTAAGTGGGAGGGGGGTGCATATGCGGATCAATGGAGGCACGGACAACCTTCAGAGGAGGAGGATCAGCTGGTCACCAGGAGCGAGGAAAGGTTAGATCCAGGGTATCTTGGTGCATACATGAGCTTGCCGAAGGTGTAATCAAATCCACTCTTGCTTGGGGAATCTCCTTAAGGCACCTCAGCTACTTCGTATGATGGAGGTGGAGGAGGAACTTGGTTGATGCTGTGTAGTTTTAATTTAAACACAAAATACTATAGTTTAGAATTCCTTCTGCCTTCACTCTTGGAATATTTTACACATCTATCCTAGGAATTAATATCTTTAAACTGTTTTCATATTCCATCCTCCCCCACCCCCCCCCCCCCCAAAAAAAGGGTGGCTAATGAACACACACAAATGATAAATGAGAAATGTTATGTTAGCAAAATATTTAGTTTGTAACTCATGTAGGACCCTGGATGAAAAACAACAGTATGTCTTATACAAGCATCCTGAGACAAAAAATGGCTTGGGGTTGTTTGTAAGATTGTATTTGACAAGACCGAATTTCAACAACCAGGATCCCATTACAGCCTGCTTTCATGGCGAAGTTTGACAGTGTCCTGCTTTGAACTAAAGGTTTGTTAGTTGTCCTCATAATGCCTGGATAATTTGCCTTGTCCTCCTTATCGTTTTTCTTTTTTTTTAATCCTACAAACATTTCAAGATGCTTATCACCGTTCAAGCCATAACAGCACTTTTTTTTACTATTTAAAAGTTTATAATTAAAAAATTTTACCAAATATTTGAGATTTTTTGCACAAGTGGCACAGGTAATTGGCTAGTAACCATCCCTGTGTTCGCAAAAGAATGGATTTGTATTAGAATATTAATATCGGAGGTCTCCGATATAGTCGGGTGGATATGGTCCAATTAATGCCTGACCGTAAAGTTGAGTATGACCAATGTTTTTGCTGAAAATGATAGATTAGGTGTGTAGAATAACGAAATCTGCCGGGTGCCACCTGGGCATCCTTGGGCATTTTTGCAGAATCCAAGATGGCGGCGCCATAAATGAAAATTAGAATATCAACAACAACCCTATAATATTATCACACTATGGAGTTACTAGCTATACTATCGGATCCCGAGACCAGTGGTATGGCACTTGTAACATTATCATACTTCAAATTCAAACTGGAAGCCAATCTAATCATTTAAATATGCCATAACAGCAAATACACTTCGATAAAAAATAAACATGAAGTACTTAGATGATGTTGTTAGATACAATAAATTTATCTATGATACTTTTAAAGTTGTAACAGACGAGTCAATCAATATGGCATCCAAAAACGTGAATATCTCAAAAACCCTTCTAACCAAATTTCTACATATTACCTGCCCGTTCAAGTATAAATGATTGGTCCAATGAACAATTAGAAATTTACCCTAGTGGAATCATACCAAGTGAGACCAGGTATCCCATTAATCAAAATGTGTCAAATTAATAAATTGAGTGCAATATATGTTAAAACATGTATTCCATGGATTTTGAACTTTGCACCATATTGGGGTTTTTATTCAATTTTGGCGCTTTAAAAAAAATTGAAATGTCTTTTGTGTACATTGTAGGATCGGAAGGGTACATTTCTAATGTCACTGGCACATTGATTTCGTTTGAACGGGGCTGTAATACCTGTATAAATTTTGTGTCAATTATTTTTTGAAGTGTTACGTTTTTGCTGCTATGATTGACTCCCTTTACCATTTTAAAAGTATCAGAAAATATAGTTATTGTGTTTAATAACATTACCATAAGTAGTTCAAGTCTATTTTTATCGCAGGTATTTGCTGTAATAGGGCATTTTAAATTATTGGATTGGCTCCATTTTGGGAATTTGAAGTCATGACTTAATGTTCAAGTGTCATACTTGTTCATTGTATCATATGTATATCTGAGTTAACTCCATATTTTGATATATATGGTTGAAGATACTAATTATAATTAATGGCGACGCCATCTTGGATTTCTCAATTCCCAAGGATGCCCAGTGGGCACCTGCAGACTTCTACACACCCTAATTTTATCATTTTCAGCAAAAAAAAAAATGCATATATATCAACTTAAGCGGTCACATGAAGTTCTACCTGACTAATAATATTCAACGCTCTGGAAACGTCCTTCCAATTTTAAAATAGCTGGGAATAGCACCAGGTACGTGTCTACACTTTTCCATTAGTAGGTATGTCGGTTCAGTAGTGAAGTGAGAGGTCGAGGTCATTTCGTTGGAGGTGAGGTGTCCCTATGTCATCAGAACACCTAATTTGGGGTTTCCAATTACACAATTGTTTCTTTAATGACAAAAACAATTTTTAAAAATTGGGGGAGTGCCTCGTCAAAAAAATTTGCGTGTTAATGCTGAGTGGGAGGGGGTGCATATGCTGGTAATATGGAGGCACAGCCACACCTTCGGAGGAGGAGGATAACGATTGGACACAAGGAGGGAGTAAAGTTATAGAAGGGTATCTGGTGCATACTGAGCTGGCCGAAGGTGTAATTCAAATCCACTATTGCTTGGAATTATCTTAAGGCACCTACCGCTACTCGTTATGATGGATTGCGCGGTGGAGGAATTCTGGTGATGCTGTAAAGCGAATGTAAATGAATTGTAAAATAGAAATGTGAATGGAATTATTCCTCGCTATCACTGGCAATCCATGGTTATGCATGAAGTTATAGTAGACCATATCATGAACAGTCCATTAATATTCGCACTTCAAAAGGATTTGGTCTATTCCTGATTTGCCACTGAAAATATACTGACACGGTTTAGAGGCATTATCAGTGATTGCTCGATCAAGAAATCCAAAAAAAAATTATTAACTCAGATTTTTACATGTCTGTAACAGATAAGACATCCTAACTACCCTGGCAAGTGGTAAGATAAAAGCAACCAATAAGGACCAAAATCTGTTAGTCATTACTGTTCCAGACGGGAAAATTTACAACATGAAGTGAATGGAGATTTCGTATTCATTGAATATTGTTCTTTTCTTTCAATTTTTCATTTGGGAAAAATAACTTCTACGAATTCTACAGAATTACCTTCAATTTCAAGCCATTCCTGAAATTTCAAATATTTTAGTAGTAGGTCAATATTACGCCCCTCCACGCCACATGGCAGGTTTTTGATTTCAAATATTTTGATTTGGGATCATGATAGGGTCTTAAACTGGTTCAGTGATATTTTGATATTTAATATTTTATATTCACGAGCTCCTGTGGCGGATTGGATAAGAATGCCGCTGAATAGTACACAGGAGGTTGACGGTTTCAAATCCCTTTAAAGAAGAAAGATATAATAAATAAGAGAATTTCATACCAAGAGGTGTTGTGTGATCACTTGTCCAGGAGGGAAATGCAGCAGAGTAGGAAATGGTCAGAGTATGGTTCCATAGTGATGATGGGAAGATCAAACTTCTGCATCCAACGGTTTGTTCCAACCAAATTCTAGCTTCAAAAACTGTTTCAACAAACATTACCACTTATGAAAGAGACACCTGAGTTAACAACATCACTGCAGAGGGCACTATATCACATCGGCAAAACTACCACTGTGCATGGAGGAGGGCGTAATGTTATGTTCTGAACACTGATGGAAGATTACATGATCGTTGACCCTACCATGATTGGCCACATTAGGGTGCTTATACCCTGGGTATGACACTGTTTAAAAAGGTCATGACCCAGAACTGAACTTTGACCTGTTTATCGATCTCAAGTATGTGCTTGACTGTGGTAGATCTGCATGACATGAAGGGGGTTTTGATGGATTTAATTTTAAACTTCTTTTTGTTGGTGTCTAATGATGCAAGGTTTATACAAGCTTCTAGATTTTAACACCAAGTCTTGCCTGCTCTCTCACCCAGTTGTAATCAGTCTTTGAAATAAATTCCATATGTGTCTATCCGTCCTCAAAGTAGGTTGACAGTACTAAAAAAAGTGATTGGGACCAAATTGTGGAATTGTGGAACCACCCCGGAAATATACGGACAATCCAGTAGGTTTGCTCAAATTTGACATTTTCTTAACTACCAGAAATATTAACTACCCACTGCAAAACAGAAGGTGACAAACCCATGTTATGAAGGTAAAAAAAAAAAAAATTAATTGTGATCGATGCCAATGAATACCTTGAAAAATCAGTTAAAATAGTACTAATGTTCAGGAACTGACTTTTAAAATAAGTTGGTGCTCGGTAAAAAGCTCTCCTTGTCATTCCAGGAGGAGCTTTGAGGGGTGCTATTCATGGATTTTACCACTAATTTCCAGGGATAGATTAGAATCCCAAGGGGAGCTTTAAATCAGTCTCCTACAAAGTCCTTAAGGAGAGCTGTTGGAGAGTTATCGCTCTCACTCTCCTAAAAAGTCAGTCCCTGGATGTTGTCATAATTCTCAGCTTCTGAAACCAACTGTATATTCTGATATCAAGTAGAAAGTACATGATACTATTTTTGTTCCCATGTTGTTTTTCATCACTAAGAGGTTGACAGATATATCACAGATATATCTTCATTAAATGTATATGGTAAAGGCCATCAACCTTAATGGGATAAGCAACGATAATGCAAGATAATAAAAAAAAATGGAAATTAAATGCATTTTTTAGCTTATAAATCAAAGATACGTACAATTCCATATATTTATTACTTCTTTAATGTAGGACCAAAAACACTAAATAGAGAAAAAATCAAGTATTAAAGGAAATTTGTCATACCGTCTCCGGCAAATAGACATACAGCGATGGCATCTCAAAATCTACACTAAACAGCTGATTGTGGTTTACACCAGTACAGAATAAACAAAGATCAATAATGTTTGTGTTTGAGGTGAAACTGTACAGGTCTTGGAGCACAGTCATTACGTTATAAATCTGGGTACAGATTTTTAATTTTTTTACACAGTTTTAATTTTGCTCTGCACATATAAACATTACAAGAATCAGGTAAAAAAGTATTGCCCTCGCTGTCTTTAATACACGGATATCAAGCACAACAACCACTTGCAAGTTATATTAGCACATCCATGCCCTTAAAAAAAAAAAAAAAGAAAAAAAAAAAAACCCCAAAATACAATTTTGATGAATTTTTTTCAATGTTTCGGATCAGCAAATTGCTTGCTTATTCTTTTAAACTGAACATCCATTAGCATGATTTGTTAGTACTAATAAGGGCTTTTTCACACTGAGCTGGCGATCGGTCGAGGGGCTTTTTGCGATCGCTCGCCGTTTTTGAGACTAGTGCAGCCGTTTTCTCTGATATAGACGCGCGTGCGCAAGAGCGCCTAGTTACGAAGTTAAAGTTTTCCAAGAAAGGATTTAATTAGCTGCTGCTCTCATGAAATACTTCTTTTTGAGCATTTACATCATTGGTTTTATTTACTTTGTTTAAATGCCGAGGTACAATGGCCAATCTTTTAAATATAATGATTGTCAACCTTTGGTTGCTTCCGCACATATATTGGTGAGTTTTTCCTTCAGGAGATTGCAAACGGACTGAGTAAGGCAATTCAACATGGCGGATAGACTCTTACGTAAGTGCATTTATTGGACTAATGTATGCTATTATTTGAGGAAGCACACCAGTGATATGTTGTGCAGAGTTGGCCCGAAGTATTTTTAATTAATTTGTGGCTGGTTTGAAGTCTCGAGATAGCTATCGATCACAAAAGTCGATCGATCACCCACCAGTTCAGTGTGAAAAGCCTTATTATTAGTTTTTTTCACGATTATATTTCATTAACAGATTAACAAGCGTCAATATGCCTTTGAAAAAATGCGAGACTCTTTGTATTGCTTACACTCACATGTACCATATACTCGAGACTGATAATTGCACCTTCTATCCAGATGGGGGACATGACGGTACAACAACGAGTGGTTTTCGATTAAATGTTGCTGTCTGATTTCACCACAAAACAGGCAAACCGTCTCCTTTTTTCTTTCACCATGTTTTTTTTTTCTCTTCTTGATGTTTTTCACCATGCCACGCGGTTGGCTCTGCAAATACTTTCCTGATTGACACGTACAAAATGATTTGAATCCCAATCAGTATCCAGTGATCGGGAAATCATTGCTTTTTCAGGGGGCAAGGGGCACATAATATTTTCAGGGTTGACAGCATATATTAAATTTGTTAGTATAGTATATGGCCATGTCATTCAATTGATTTTTCTGGGGGGAAAGATGGGGGGGCAGGATTCCCAGAGGGGACAGCTGCCCCCCATGCCATGTTTGTCACCAACTCATATAACTTTAAAGTCCCACACCCAATACGACTTGTTAACTTTTCTGTTGACTATAACCCCTACTTTAGCAAAAAGGGGAAAAGATATTTTGGTGATTTTTTTAAGGTTGTGATTGTGTGTGTGTGTGGTGAGGGTGTGTGTGCGTGTGAATGCTTTGTGTGTATGCACTTGTGCATTTGGGTGTTCCATTCATGAAGTACAATTGTGCATACCTCACAAGGATGCCAAGTTCAGAAATACCCTCTAACACAAATGAGACTATGCAGCGATTAGCCACCCCTCCCCTAATAACGCACCCCTACCTAGTATAACATGCGACAACTTTGTAAAGTTGCCCCTTTAAATGCATCCTGTTCACTATATTTGGTTCAAATTCAAAATAAATTTGTCATATGTTATATAGGACTACGATGATTTTGACTTTAATAACTGCATTTTTACTGTTCATATTGAAGTCAATTCCCACTTTCATTTTCCAGATGGTGCAAGCAAAATTGCTACTATCGTTAATAATTTCCTTATAATGTCATCAGTGTTCCTTCCTATTGGCATCTTAAAATTTAATGTAATATAAGCCCCTTTTTAAAATCATTTAACTACACGGCCATTCGCTTCATGGTAGTTACCACACAACTACTACTTAGTAGACATAGATTACCTACCACTATACGTACACTCGCCGGCCAGGAATTTCCGTGATTTTTGCCGCATAGACTGATATGTACACCAGTGTCTGTCCTCCCCCATCGTGGAGGAGCTACTGGTTACCCACCGCCTCTCTCGCGTGGCGGGTTTTCCCATGGCCCGAGTTTTGTTTTTTGTATTTTTGGCATATATTACATTTTTTAATACATGTGCATGAATATTTGGGTTTGATGAGGCCCGATTTGAATTTCGTATGATTTTTCCTAAAAAAACGTCAAAAAATGCTTAACAGAGAACGAGTATTAGACCCTCATTTCATTAAAACTTTTCATCCACTCTCAAAATTGCGCTCGTGGTAACTCGTTGGGTACTACTGTTAGCTGCGTGGCTACTCCACTTTCTACACAACATCCACCTTCTCTCCACCTAGTGGGCCACTCCAGGGTAGCCTTGGTGTAGAATTACGAGCAGAGTAGCCACATCAGTGTATACCTAATAACTCTGTACTTTGAAGCCCTATCTTTGCAGCTACTGCCTCGCAATTAGCTCAGTGTGTGTACTGTGTAGTAGCTGTCGCGGTAGACAATGGCGTACTGTCCCCCCCCCCCCCCCGGCCGTATAGGCTACCACGTGATTAAGAAAACGTCCGTGACCTGTGGGTAGATTACATAGTACTGCACCCGTAAATTTTGCCAGCAATTGCTTGACCCGCGATTGTGTAATCTGTGAGAGTATAATACTAGGAGCCATTTACATATATTTTGCAACTAAATGAAATTTTGTCATCATCCAATCTGCTTGCTCTTTGAAGGCCTAAAGAGCTTTTGTTTTGGGATATTAAAAAAATTAATTTTGTAATCCTTAGTTGAACATTTTGTGACAGGCAGAACCGTAGAATTAATGATTTGTCCTGGACTATTTGCTAAAGCTGCAAAAGTTTTTGTGTCATTGAGGGGCATGGAACCCCATCATCTTGAACTCTGCTAGACAAGTTTATCTTTAGGAGACTGAAGAGGACTACTGAAGAAGATTCCCACTTATTATTGTAGAACTTTAAAAAGTTACAAGCTGCCAGTTTGCAAATCTTTGCTGTAAAGTGAAATATCACACTACAGTAGTTTACCACCCCAATATCATCTCCCTGATGTTCAGTAGCTGTACAGTTAAACCCTATCGGTGATTTTGCTAAATCTAATTGAAAAAAACAATCATCACAAAACTCAAGAATTTTGCATGTTTTTTTAAACAAGTCAAGTATCCTAACTAGACTCCACCGTTGTGTTTAATCAAACACGGGTATTTCGCATGTGGCCCCCCCCCCCCCCTGCCCGCCCCCCCCCCCCCCCCCCCCCCCGTGCTCCCCGTGCCCCTTGACTTTGACCGAGATCGAGATAACCAAAAGCCACATCATTGGTCCAATTTGAGGCCTGAGGCTGCTGTGGTTCTTGAGTTAGTGGGTGGCCCCCGACATTTTTTACTTTTGGCCCCCTGGAGCCCTTGAACTTTATCTCTGGGATCGAGATACCCAAAAGGCACATCAGGTGCTCGGGGGCTATAAGCCTGCCACTTTTGGTCTCTGAGGTTTTGATCCTGTTCTTCGAGTTATGGACTGCCCCCTACATTTTAAACTTTGGGCCCCCTGTAGCCCATGAACTTTGACCACTAGGATCGAGATAACCAAAAGCCACAGGGGACCAATGGCTATCAGGCTGCCAACAATTTGGGCCTGAGGCTGGCTGTGTTCTTGAGTTACTAGGTGTCGTAATATTTTCACATTTGGCCCCCTGTAGGTCCTGGGACCTTTGACCTCTGGGGCGAGATTGACCGAAGGCACTCAGGGGCACAGGGGCTAAAACCTACCGTTTTGTGGCCCCGAGGCTGCTATGGTTCTTTGAGTTGAGTGTCCGTTGTAATCGGTCTTAAGAAACACGACGAAGAAGGAGGAGGAAACTAGCAACCCGGGCACAATATATGTCGCATGTTATACATGCGATTATAAATACCGCCTACAAGTACTACGACTGCAAGCAACCCTAATAAGGTCCAATCGGATATTTAAATCATTACTGTCCCGTATGGAACATTTACAATGTGTAATTGAAATGGTGCGTACATCTTTGAGGGGCACGGCTGGTTTTTCTACCTTTTCTGTCATGTTTCAGTTGCAAAAAATTAACTATGAGAATTCTAACTAAATCTACCGACCTTCTTCGCCTCATTTTCAGCTATTCCTACAATTCCCAAATATTTCATTCTTTCGTGTAAACCGCTGTTAACTATTTATATATGGATGTAATTTGTGTTATTGTTTGGACATTCCTATTCTCATCCACTCAGTTTGACAACAAAAAAGAATTGTATTGGTTATATTCAGATCATTTGTCACTCAAAACAAGCTCATTTAAGGTGAGGGAATACCATGAGAATGAATTTCTTTATTTTACAATAGCTATTCTTTTCATATTTAGTAGTAGTTGATCACTTGGCAAAACATTTCGGAAAACATTTCTTGGCGGTCAAAGGTCACCTAATTTGCATAATAATGGCGGCCATTATTGGATTTTTAAGGCTTAAGTTTTACGGCATTTTTCGGTAAACCTCAACTATTAAATTTTTGAACTATTGAAAAACATATTCGGCCACTCTGGATATAGAAAGGTCGTAACAGAGCCATTTTTTTTCCCTAGTTTTTTAGGTATAAATGGGTTCAAATTTTGATTTTTTGAACAATGTGATTTTTTTCGTAAAAAAATCACAAAAGGAACTTTAACCCATTTTTTTCTAAAATTTGGACCTGATATCAAAAAATCGGCTCTGTTTGACGCACCGTGGCTTGTAGAGGAGAAATAATCCTGGCCAAATTTGGGGTCAATAGCATCTACTGTTTTTCAAATGAGAACCATAAACTCTAAAAAAAATGGGCCGCTATGAAAATGCTTATTTTAATCTGAGAAACAACGGTTTTTAATTAATTATGCAAATAAGGAGCACCATTTGGTGGGGGGGAAAAAAAAAAACTGCCCACTCTAAAGAGTACTTCATTATACATATACCACCTACAAGTTTCATCAAAATAGGATATTCGTTTTTTGATATATTATTTTTTTACATAGATTTTTAAATTGAAGACCAATAAAATACATAACATATCGCTGGGTCCCAAACAATAAAAAAGTAAAAAATCATTTTCGTTCCGCAACTTGATCGCTTCAATTAAAATCATAACTTTAAAACGCACCCAACCGATTTTAGTCAAACAAAAAGCGTTAGAAAGCTTAAATTCCCTTATTTCATAAGCAAATCAAAATTCCCAAAACCACTTAATCTACTTATAAATTCACTCTTTCATGGTATGCCCCTCACCTTAAGTTGTTTGTGTTTGAAAGGGTGACTTTAATTTCACACCCCCCTTGCCCTGATTGGCTAATGGGAATTTCAAAATCATTCAAATTATTTAACTGCAGAGTTTATTGCATCATCGTATGTAACCAGGAAGGAGCATACCTTTAAACTAACTGGATTTCAGCAGTCTTGATTTTTCACTCAGATGCCACGGTTTTGGGTCCCGTTCGTGGGGCAGAGGTCAGCCTGTCAACCAGTGTACGCCCAACCTCTCCGAGGT
>JAMKCH010048768.1:0-16033 GCA_023653785.1 Ophioderma brevispina
AATTCATCACAAAGATATACAGCTAAAATAACAAGGGAATATTAAAAAAATTATTAAAAATGTAAAACATTTCTAATTATCTGCTTGTAAAACATACGATGTCACTTTTCTTTTGATTGAAGGAAAACTTTAATCATTACTTATCTGATATTTTGCAAGCAAATAACTTGACAAGATATGGGTTACCAACCAGTTGCAAATAAATGGGAATTCAGTATAATTAGTACACAATAAAGATTACAACATGCAATGCCAAATTTCAACCAAATGTCCGGACAATTTTTTAGATTTTGGGGCAATCCCCATTATATATTTATAGACTGTAGGCCTGTTCAGTGGCATTTGGATTGATCATTAATGTACATAAAATCATCCAAAATGGGCTTACAAAAAAAAAAAAATGTGGAAATCTGGACTTCCAAAATATTTTATCTGAAATTAGCTGGATGGCTGAATTCCACCAAAAATGTTAATGCCTGTTATACGTTAAGCAGTCACAAAACCATAAGGTAAAAGCTGATTTTGAATTTCTCACAGTATGGTCCACTAAGACATGTGATATAAAATAAAAAAAACGACATCGCGGTCCCACGGGACACGAGTGTCGTCTGCCGCCGCGGTTTGTGGAATGGGTCCAAAGGTCACATGGAGGTCACCAACATGTAACCCCAATATTGCCCCCTCCTTTCCACAAAGTGTTACATCCTTGTAGCCTACGGAACTCGTACAGAATGAAATGCAATCAAGAGTTAAGCCTTTGACCACAGACCAGACATATGACCAGAGTAATCCTATGTGCCTTCTGACCAATTCTTGCATCGACACAAAAAATGACCCAAAAGCAGGCTATTGTTTTTTAAAGAGTTGAGTGGTTATTCCATTTTCTGTTGTTTTTAAACATGCTTGTTTTTACCTCTATGTTCTTCGAAGCATTCAGAGTAATATACTAATCTGAACAACAAGGCCTTATTTATTTTGTATCAATGTCAAAGATTTTGAAAATTCCAAATATTCCCGAAAAATTTCATAAAATTCCCATAAATTCCCGTAAATTCCCAAAATTTCCATGGAAATTTTCCGCCTCTGAAAATTCCCGGGAATTTTGCAACCCTAGCCACAAGGCTTCTATTTTAGGACCCTTGGGTTTTCTTAGTTTGTTAAGACTATTCCAAATTTCTTGCTCTGCTCATGAATTGTCTTTTTATATTATATGCAGAAGATACTAGTGCATTTACAGCACATCATGATATTAACAAATTAAATACAATAATGATAATGGTATAAGTAAAAAACAACCCTGGTTCAGACAATAAACTTTCACTCAATCTTACAAAAACTAACTATCTGCTTTTAGCACTCACAATAAAACAAAATTAAATAACTCTTTGAATAGCTCCATCAGATAACACCAAAATAAATCAGTTAATGTTTTTAAATTTTTAGGAATCACTATCGATCGACCAAAATCTACCTGGAAAAATCACATTGTGAGTTAGGAAAGAAATGTTCAAGCGGAATTGGAATTTTATATAAAGTAAAGCCTTTCTACCTGAAACTGCACTTCTTAGTCTCTTAACACTGTTTTCGTCTCTCACATATCACATATGGTATCACTGGCATGGGCTAGTGCATGCAACACTGAATGGAAACAACTGCACGTACTGCAAAAGCGTGCACTGAGGGCAGTGAGCAAACAGTGATTTACAGATAGAAGTGCATCTAATCCTTAGATGCCTTTTCCAAAAATAATAGTTGGCAACGCCCCCCCTTAGCCATGCCTTGAAAGGCGGGTCCTCACATTTGTTCCGGTTAAAATTACCGAGAGGTTGTCTCAAACATTTACCTTGAAGTTTTTGATGATAATTTTTAGCATTTAGGGCGCCTAAGGCAAGTTTCGTGGGTAGGTGTACAGGGAAGGGTGCAGTGTTAAAACCTCGCATATTACGTACTGTATAATAATACCTGGGATGAATATACCTATCGGCTGGCCATAGCCATAACCCCGACGACCTTCAACATTTTTTTTTTTTTTCCGCTAAAATGACCCAAAAAATGTCCCACCATTACCTGGAAGCTTTCGATGATATTAGCATTGCAAACCTAAGAAAAATCCAGTTTGGGGGACGGGGGGTGTGGTAACTTTCCCACCACCCCGTAAGCGAGGGTTTATTTGCGAGAGGCCAGGGCCGTAAAGAGGTGACATTTCACTCTCAAAAAGAGTGGAAATGTTTGTTTAACTCCTTGGAGAGTTAAAGGAAATTAAAGGGCAACCCCAAAAATGAGTGGAAATCACCATTTTTATGATTTATTTTCCACACTTTTGAAGTGGAAAATTTCCTTTTAAAGTACAAGACACCTCTATTTTTGGAGTGTTTTACAAAGTTTCACCTTTTTTTTTTAATTTCATTCACTCATTTACATTTAAAGTGCACATGGGTGTGGTGTCGGCCCTCGAAAAGTGGACCTTTTTGTAAAGTTACCTTTTTGGACTGTTGCGCTCCTTCCACCAAAATGTTGATTTCTTTTCAAATTTCTCGTCAACTTTTGTACCATTTTATTTTAAAAAAAAAAAAAATCAGCAAAATGTGGATCTTTTGGGGTCCCTTTTTTGTTGGAATTTGATGTTTGCCATTCCTCCCCTCGCATGCGAAGCTATCTATAGCAGGTGCAAGGTACCCCCGTCAACCTAGGGCATATTAGTATTTTCCTGAAATGTGAAATGTGGGTCTTTATTTGTATTTCAATTACAGAACAAATTCATCGATTGTTCTAAATAGTAAAAATGCCCTGTAAGACGTTACCGGGGTCACCCTTTAAATAAACCCTTTTATGTTTTTTACCATGTTTCCCTAAAAAAAAACCCCGCCCTTTCGGGCAAATGACTACCAACCTAACGATCACTGCAGAAAATGAGGTAGCGGTATTGTTCTTGTTAGATCTAGGGGCAATTCCCCCTAAAACCAGTCAGGGATCCGCTCCGTGATTTCTGAAAAGCGAAAAAAGTGCAGTTAAGGAACTTTAGGAATATAATTTATATAGGCAAAAGAATAACCAAGAATCTTGCTAATCAAATCTGTAGATCAACCTTAAATTGGCTAAATGGTGGGTAAGTGGTATGGAGTACTAGAAATAAAAGATGAAGTGCCCCATCCTTGATAGAAGCAGATGAGCGATCATGATGTAAGGCTGTTATTTGTGACATTGCATTGGTTGTGTCATCTGCAAGAAGGCACATAAGGTATTGCTTTTGGTAGTGTGTCTGCCTGTGAATGTGTCTGTGCTTAACATACTACCCAAATGCGTACATTTTCATGAAACTTGGATCATGGTCTTTGGATAGTGGCCCGCATGTTGGTGACCTATAATAATCCTTGTTGAACTTGTGTGACCTTTGTATCCTTCACACCGCGACGGCAGACGACACATGCGATCAGTGAACGCTGTATTTTCCACCTTTAAATGTGAATGAGAGATTTTTTGAGGCACCCAAATATTGTGGTCATAATAGTCAATTTCATATAGACTAGACACTCAACAAATTTCTTACCCTGTATTTGCTACAGAATGCCTTAAAAGAGAAGATTGTTATTTGCTTACATTCAATATCAACAAAGCTGAATTCGTATTTGCTCCATATGAAATTAGAAATTTCCCAATTTTTGTACCAAAGAAACTTTCTCAACTTACTCCTTTCAGATGAGGATACTTTTTGATGGAAAGCTTTATTCAGGGCAAAACCAGTATTCGATTTTTTTGGGACACCTGTTATTGAAATCGGCGTGTGCACCTTTAACCAATCCTGAGACCAGGGAAGCTTAAAGTAAATTGCTTCATTTGGCAACCCTTTGACCATTTAGGATGAATGAATTACAAAACGCCGTCCAGCAACCCATTAATAGCATCACCATTTGTAAATGCTCTGTCTTGAAAGAAAGGGGACACTACAAACCAAATTCCTTATACGAACTATCAAAGGTACATCTGCCGCCAATTCATAATCTGTATATAAAAAACCTTAACTGAAGTAATTCTTAAACAGATAATGTATAAAATAGCAAGGTAAGCTCGAATTCAATTGTTTTTTAAAAATATCTAATTGATGTGGTTTGGCGGCAAAATATGATTCATAAATGGTAAAACCAAATGAACGCAACATCCATCTGAGGCTTTGTTTGTTATGTTCAAGGTGCGTCCAAAAAGTTCTAAAAATGTAGTTTTGTCACCGTAGCGTAGTTTCTAATCTGTAACATTTCTCTAACCAGCCCCCGATTTCACTCCTTGGTAAAGAGAAGCAAAGGATGGCAATGTGCCTTGCCTACGTTGACTGATTCCGGATTTAAACCCACAGCCTTCAGAACACGATTTTGTCCATTCCTATCCACAGCACCATGCCAACATCTGAATCATCTGATCTGGAGCTAATGTACTCTAGTAATAGTTCCTCAGATACTTGGGGTACTTTTACTTACCGATTATTTAAATAATTAAAAGCTGTACAAAATGTAATAAAAGAAAAGTTTTACTAATAGTTGTCTTTGAAATAGGTAAATCAACAATTAAAATTTTTGTAATTAACCCTCATCGTCCAACCAAGGGTTTTGTACTCTAATTAGGGTGGTGGCTCCCCCCCCTCTGTTTTTTTTTCTAATTAAGCGACAACATCTTGTTTGGTATCATTGTGTAGCTACTTATGTCCTTTCTTTCTTTCTCAATCCAAGTACAAACATACAAGTTTTAACAATATTACTTCATACAAGCTTATTTTTAAGCATATTGTAAGCAATCGCCAAAATATCATGTTTTTCACAAACCGTTTTTGTCATTTCATGCAAGTAATATTGGTATTATTTGCTAATTATGGGTGCCAAGTCATGCAACACCTGTTATTACCTAAAGATCATAATAAACAAATATACAAATATTGTCAGTATTTGCTACAAAACATTTACAAAAGTAAAGTATAGGAATGGCTTTGTGGACAACCCTAACCTGCCTGAAGTGGTACCTCCAATTTCATTTTCGCTAAAATGACAAAACAGGATGAACTTACAATTACATAAAAGCCTTAGATCATGTTCGTATTTTGCATTTTTGTGTGCGACATGTGTCTCATCCGTTGGGGGTACCCCCGCCCCCTGCGTGATCGGATGTTCTGACGGATATCTCAAATACTGGAAGTACCATGGTTTTAGTATTTAACATTTTGAAATGTATCAAATGTTTCCATCGTTTTTAAAATTTCTTGCATGATAGCCACCCTCTCTGTGTACACAGGTACTTACTTCCCCTTTACCTCGACCTTTTTTTTAACGGTATGTTGAAAGAGATTTCAAATATTCATTTGTTAAAACTACTACTCAGCAAAAGCGTTTCCCTGGGATTTTAAAGAAAGACCTTACTTCGAGACTGAGACCTTAAGTTACATTATGCACAAATGTAACACTTGTTCTTCCAGAGCTTTAAACTGTGACAAAGTACCAATCCAAATAGTTAAAAATGCATAGAATGTGCAAAATTCCTAATTTTTCATATCTTATGGATATTGTGCGCTTTTTACAGCTTTAATGCACTCTTTAACTTTAATTTCTTCTTCTGCCACAAAAGGCATCCTTGTTACCAAAGGTTATGTGCTGTGATGTTTGTTTTGTATGTGTGCGAAATGCTTTCGGATACTGCAAACAAAATGTAAAATAAGTATCAACTTATTTATGATCTTATATAACACATGTAACAAGAGCACCATGGGGCTTACAGGCTTCAATAGAAAAGTGTGTTGGAGCTGAGCTGGAGGTATGGTTTTGATTTGTGTGCTTTTAATGTACCCGTGTACTCATATACAGGGTGATTCAAAAACTTGACTGATTGTGTCCGCCATTTTGATTTTTTAATAACAGCTAAGATAATGTGGTATCATCGGAAAGCCTATTTCATTTTAATCTTTAATTTGCTGCAAAGATAATTCCAATCTTATAATATAGGCCGAGCTACCGTCTTTTGAATCAAGAGTCCCTTAACCCTATCCACTTCCACGGATTTCCCCATTTTGAAATGCATGTTGGGCCACCTAAGGCAATGACTCCCCAAAGTGATATAAGGGGATGGTTATGGTTATATAAAAAAAATGTATCTTAAGGGTGTAAACGATAGTGATAATGGCGACGAAGAAAAGAAAACCTGGTTTTACGGGCGAGCGGACCCTTCAAGTAGGGTCGGTCGGTCCCGGGGGCGAATTTTTTTTTTTTAATTTTTTTTTCTTTTCTGAGCTCAAAATTGGCCTAAAATAGCCGCAATATCGAAAAATCAGAGAAAAAATTACAAATTTTACAAACAAATTTTCTAAGAAACATTTGCCAAATTGATAAATTTGGGGCTCAAACAGTCTATTTTACATGATTTTTGGAAAAACTAAAAAAAAAAAAAAAAAAATCTGCAAACCTGAAAAATCGGGGTCTGTCGGGGCCCGTAAACGTGTTTTTTTTTATTTTCGTCGCCTAATGGTAATTTTTTTAAAAACACTTTTTGTGTTTGTTTTGTGGATGGTTTGTTTTTTTGTTTAAATAAATATTTTAAACCTCAAAAGCTTCCTTCATATGGTATGATATATTCAACTCCTCCAGACTCTGATACATGTATCAAGATACCTGTATAATTTATGTTTAATTATTTTAATGGGTGATGAGGACGTATAAACATTTAGAGGTCAATCGATATCAATTGGACTGAATTGTGGGGGTTTACATAGCGTCACATTTATTCTGCAGTCAATACAAATACCCCGATTTGCTATCTGGACCCTAATTTGCCTCCGCTGAAACCCGTGTATTTTAATGTGAATCATGGACAGCGCCAAACAGACTACTTGATTCAAACACTGTAGCTCGGTCTATACCTAACCGATGCGAATTATCCCCGGGGGGGCCACTTTCCAAGACAAGGGGGTATCATCCTTGTCCAAGCAATCACAAAAAGCACCCTAATAACGTATTTTCAAAGCTTGAATTTTCACCCCTAAACATCGTATCAACAGCGGCAATTAGATCCCCTAACAAGTAACTTGATGGAATTTTGCGCCCCCAACAAGTATCAGCAGCGCAATTTTGTATACCTTAACAAGTTTTTGTCTTTCTCCCTACCCTACATTAATTGATTCTATGATTTATTACCCCT
Source organism: Ophioderma brevispina (assembly GCA_023653785.1). Lineage (NCBI taxonomy): Eukaryota > Metazoa > Echinodermata > Ophiuroidea > Amphilepidida > Ophiodermatidae > Ophioderma > Ophioderma brevispina. Next base: position 7,168 of record JAMKCH010048768.1, read on the forward strand.
TTTCGTAAAACCCAACCATATTCTTTTGGACACCAGGGAGGCTTGTCTGAGCTATGTGTAATTCCGAAAATATCTGGGGAAAGTTAATTTTTCAGCCATTATATGTATCCGAGGAAAAGGTATTATCAGGGCATAATGCTTTTGAGCCAGAGGGTATCGAAAATTTCACAGGACGGCGGCACGACTAGTCGAAAAGTCGATGATATGGCTGCTGAGCGGCCATGATTTGCGCTACATTCATCTTCACTTTCCAACCACATTTTCATGTCAATTTGATAGAAATAAATTTGTGATTCAACTATATATTATCAAAATATAGGTATGATAAATGGGCTTATAAAAGTAAACGCGACTTGCTGGTTTTAAGTGCCACCACAAGAGAATCATGATTCGTGGGCGTGGTACGGGGGTGCCGCTTCTCTCATCTCGGCGCAAAGCGCGAAACCCATGCCAAGCATGGGTTTGCTTTCCGAAATACATTGTCTCATGCAAATTTGATAAAGAAAAAAACCACCTTTGATATTTTAATGGTTAACTTTAAAATGCATCTAGACCAATGATCGATGGTATAACAGATAAAATATAGTCATGCATGTTTAGAGTTTTATTTGAACTAATCATAAAATTAAAGGTGTTCCTGGAGAGTTCGTAAGCTGCACGGGGTGGATGGGTCGCGGAAACCGTGAGGTATTTAGTTTTCAAGCAGACATTTCCTATGGGTCTAAAGGATCCGGGAGATATTTTCGGCACTTATTTCCCCCCGCATTTTGCAGCGCAGCGATAAATCGGCAATTTTCCTGAAATGGCCCGAATCCGCCAATTACTGCACCACAAGATTATGTCCAAAATTTATTTTAAGAAAATTATAACCTAGAATTGACTGACATTAAATAAATTATGATTTTTAATTGCTAAAAAAAAACATTTCCGTTTCATGGTAAGTGATATACAACAATTTTGTTATAGCGACATAATCAGGCACAACACAAGGAGTCGTCATTTCTTCTCAACTCACAGCCTGTACTAAAATCATGTGTATGCTTTTTTCTTTACCGCGCGTAGCGGCGGAAAATTTTGGAAATTGAGGGATTTTAAATACACAGATTTGACGGCAAGTAAAACTTTGGAACACTTTTTATAATTTTTTTTTTAATGCTGAAATGAATATGGACCCTAAATGCGCCAGTCCTCATTTAGAAAAAATATAACCCTTTTCTTGATTTTGGGCGATTTTTATACCCTTTTACGTTAGTAGTAACATGCCTGATCCTTACAACTACCCTTTTTTACAAGTGAATTCGTGGACACGGATGATCCCCCTTGTCTATAAGACTGATCCCCCCGGGAATTATCTTTGCAACAAATTTAAAGAACGACAATGAAATAAGCTTTCGATGATCCCACCTATTTAGATGTATCTTAAAAATATCCAAAATGGCGGACACAAAACTGGGGGTCAATTGTTAGTCTCAGCATACCTAATATGTCTTGACGCTATTGTTCTTGCAATGTTTGACTCTATCTATCTATCTTCTTTTCTCTTCTTCTTAGCGTTGTCCACAGTCCTTCTAATGGCGTTGTGGTGGTGTTCAGATTTTATTCACCTGGTGTCAAGCTGATCCGGGGCCGGCGATGTATCTATTACGTACGCTCCTAACATGGCCCCGTTTTTTTTTAGACTGGGGCGGATTGGGAACATCCAGGGGTTTTACACACACCTACTCTTATTCGACCCTGACTGCGATGTACATGCTACAGTTGTACTCTCTGTACCGGGACCGACGGCTTTACACGTCCCCTCCGAAGGACGGGATGCTTTCATGATTCATTTGGCCAATTGCAAAGTGAACCATCTATCTATCTATCACTCTGTCTGTTAACACTTGCCATAATGCATCTTGTTGCCAAACGCTTGGGGCGATTGTAGCGAACAAAATAATTCGGAGTCAGAATATCCATTGACCCAAGGCCCCTGTGGGTGTGCACAGATTTGGGTCAAAGGTCCCGTGGGCCTATTAAAGGGGCATTCTTTGAAAATCTATCAATTAGGGCCGTCTTGTGCCACAAATCATTGTTATAATCACTATTACTTGGTTAGAAAAACCGCTGACCCAAGGTCCATATGGGGTGTTCCATATTTGGGTCAAAGGTCATGTGGGCCAATTACATAGGGGCGTCACATTTATCTGCAGTCAATATAATCCCGATTTGCTTCTGGACACTTAAGGGCATCGCTGAACGACCGTTCATTTATAATGTGATCAGGGCAGCGCAAACAGACTACTTGATCAAACAAACTGTAGCTCGGTCTTATACCGCAACCGAGGCGAATATCCCCGGGGGGGGGCAACTTCTCCCAATGACAAGGGGGTATCATCCGGTTCCAAGCAACTCACAAAAAAGCACCTAAAAGTATTTTCAAAGCTTGAATTTTCACCCCAAAACACGTTATCAACAGCGCAATTAGATACCCTAAACAGTTAAATTGATGGAATGTGCGCCCCTCTAAACAAAGTATCAGCAGCGCAATTTTGCATACCCTGAACAAGTATTGTCTTTTCTCCCTACCCTAGCAAGTAATTGATGCACTATTTATTACCCTTTTACGTTAAAAAAACCCAACCATATTCTTTTGGACAACAGGGAGGCGTGTCTGATTGGTTGTAATATCAGGAATATTGGGGAAAGTGAATTTTCAGCCATTTATATGTATCCGAGGAAAGGTTATGATAGGGGAATGCATTTTGAGCCAGGGGGGGGGTATCCGAAACTCACAGGACGGCGGCACGGCTAGTCGAAAAAAGTCGATGATAGGCGGCTGAGCGGCCATTGCGCTTACATGCAATCTTCCACTTTCCAAAGGCACATTTTCATGCGAATTTGATAGAAATAATTGTTGATTCACTATAGCAAAATTAGGTTATGTGCATAAAATGGTGCTTATAAAAGTAAAAAAAGACTTGAGGGGTAAAAGTGCCACAGAGAATTCATTAGTAGTGGCGTGGGAGGGGGTGCCGCCTCTCTCTCGCGCAAAGCGCGAACCAGCCAAGCCATGTTTGCTTTCCGAAATAAATTTTCTCATGCAAATTTGATAATAAAGAAAAACCAATTTGATATTTGTAAGTGGTTAACTTTAAAATGATATAGACCATATGATCGAGGGTATAAACAGTAAAATATTAGCTCATGCATGTAAGGTTTTATTGAACTAATCATAAAATTTTTAAAGGTGTTCATGGAGAGTTCGTAAGCTGCACGGGGTGGGTCGCGGAAACCTTGAGGTTATTTAGTTTTCAAGACATTTCCTATGGGTCTAAGGATCCGGGAGATATTTGCGGCATTATTCCGCATTTGCAGCGCAGCGATAAATCGGCATTTTCCCCGAAAACTGCTGAATCCGCGCAATTATGCACCCAAAGTATGTCCCAAAAGTTATTTAAGAAAATTATAAACTAGAATTGACGTGACATTGAAATAAAAATTATGATTTTTAATTGCTTATAAAACATTGTACGTTTCATGGGTTAAGTGATATACAACAAGTTGGGTTATAGAACATAATCAGGCAATAACAAAGGAGTCGTCATTTCTCAATCTCAAAAGCTTGTACTAAAAATCATGTGTATGCTTCTTTACGCGCGTGTTGTAGGCGGAAAATTGGAAATTGAGGGATTTAAAGCACAGATTTGAAGGCAAGTGTAAAGACTGGTGAAAACACTTTTAATTTTTTTTTATGCTGAAATGAATATGGACCAATGCGCAGTCCTCATTTAGAAAAATATAACCCTTTTCTTTGATTTTTTTGGGCGATTTTTGTTTTTTTAGACCCTTTTCACGTTACGAACGTTACATGCCTGATCCTGAAAAAATACACTTTTACCGATTCTTGGGACACGGATGATACCCCTTTGTCTATGAAGACTGATCCCCCCGGGGAATTATCTTTGCAAACAAATTATTAAAGACAATGGAAATAAAGCGTTAGTGATACCACTACCACATATGTTAGAGGTATATTAAAAAATCCAAAATGGCGGACACAAAACTGGGTCAATTTTTTAGTCAGCAGACGTAGGATGCAGAGCATGTGATGCACTGGTTAGGACTGCTATCTATTCTATCTTCTTCTTCTTCTTCTTCTTTAGCAGTTGTCCACAAGTATTGGTAATGGCTGTGGTGGTGTCAGGATTTATCACTGTTCAGGCTGAATCCGGGGACGCGGTATCTATTTCGGGGCCGCTCCTAAACATGGCACCTCGTTTTTTTTTAGACTGGGGCGGATTGGGATCAGTCAGGGGGTTTACACCCTACTCTTATAATTATTCGACACTGACTGCGATGTACATGTACAGTTGTGAATCTCTGTACACGGGACCGGACGGCTAACGTCCCCTCCGAAGGACGGGATGCTTCATGATTCATTTGCCAAATTCAAAGTGAACCCTCTATCTATCTATTAACGTGTCTGTTAACACTTGCCATAATGCATCTGTGCCAAACGCTTGGGCCGATTGGAGCGAACATCGGTCAGAATAATCATTGACCCACGGCCATTGTGGGGGTTCACAGGATTTGGGTCAAAGGTCACGTGCTGGGACGATTAAAGGGGCATTCTTTGAACATCTATAAATTCCTTTTGTGCCACACATCCAATTGTTATAATCCACTAGACTTGGTTAGAAGAAAGGCTGACCCAAGGGTCCATAGGGGTGTCACAGTTTGGGTTCAAAGGTATGTGGGCCAATTAAAGTGGCATTCATGAAAATCTATAAATTCTTCTTGTGCCACAAATCAATGGTTATAATCATAGACTTGGTTAGAAGAACCGCTGAACCAAGGTTCCATGGGGTGTTTACAGATTTGGGTCAAAGGTCACATGGGCCGAATAAAGGGGCCTTCTTGGAAAATCTATTAAATATCCTTCTTGTGCCACAAACAATTGCTATATATCATATAGACGTGGTCAGAAGAACCGCTGTTACTCAAGGCGCCCATGTGGGGTGTTCGCAGATTTGGGTCAAAGGTCAACATGCGCCGATTAAAGGCGGCATCTTTGAAAAATCTATAAATTCCTTCTTGTGCCACAAATCAATTGGTATAATCACTAGACTTGGTCAGAAGAACCGCGTGAATACCAAGGCCCATGATGGGGTGTGCACAGATTTGGGTCAAGGACCAAGTAAAGGGGCATTCTTTGAAAATTTATAATTCCTTCTGGTGCCACAAATCAATTGCTATAATCACCAAATGTGCTCAGAAGCTCACTGAATCAAGTCCAATATGGGGTGTTCACAGATTTGGTCAAAAAGCACATGGGATGATAAAAGGGGCATTCTTGAAAATCTTTTCATGCCTTCTTGTGGCCACAAATCAATTGCATATTAACTTAAATGTGCTAAGAAGGACAACTGTCCCAGCCGTTATGTGTATTCACAGATTGGGGTCAAAAAAAAGGTACATGGGACATAACGGGGCATTCTTTGAAAATCATAAATTCCCCTTGTGCCCACAATCATTTGTGAGGGATCAAGCAAAAAAAAAAAGGATGTCTGAAGTCGGTCAAATTGATTTTTACTTTTTCTGTAGCTGATGCATAAGATAAAAAGCTACATTTTGCTGAAATCCCCCATTGAAATTGACCATTAATCCAAAGATATAATCAGTTGAAGGGTTGGAAAAAAACATAGGAAACAAAATACATTTTCTCCTTTGTTTGGCTATATCTCATATATACTTGTGACTTACCGACTCATTTGCTGATACATCACATTTGTGCTATCACCAAATTATGTTCAGAAGAACCACGACCTAAAGGCCCATATGGGTGTTCATAGATTGGGTGAAAGGTCATGCTGGGCTCATTTTAAAGGGGACATTCTCTGAAATCTAGCAAGTCCGTCTTGTGCCACAAAGCAGTTCTAATTATCCACCAGACTTGTCAGGACGTGCCAATTAAAAGGGGGCATTCTTTGAAAATCTGTAAATTCCTTTTTGCCAACAAATCAATTGTATAACAACTAGACCTTGGTTAGAAGAACCGCTGACCCAAGGCCTATATTGGGTGTTCACAGGTGTGGGTCAAAACATCACATGGGCCAATGAAATGGGCATTCTTCAAAATTGTAAATTCTTCTTGTGCCAGAACTCAATGTAAAGGCCATAATCAGGCCTGCAGAGCTACAGCCCATTGGTGCTATCTTGTTTTTACTCACCCTGTAGTGCCATTTGTATTGCATATGTGAACCCACCCAATCATCATTCCCAACTATAGCAAGTATCATCTTTATATGCCTTTTGCTCGTGGAGATGCATGCATGCATGCATCTGCGACGCACAATGTACACATGCATGAACACACACACATATATACACACATACTTACATAAACACACACAACACGCACACACATACAACATGGAAGGATAAAGGATTTTGATTAGTATGGGTCTTCCTACACTCTAGTGTAGACGACACAAAAAATGAGTTAGGGGTTTACTTTTAAAGTTATATTATTTAAAAAGAAAAAAACACGCGGCACATAAACACGTAGGTGCAAAGGGTAGGCATATATGGCACAAAAGGTGCCAATTTAGGCTTTTTTGAAGTAACAATGATCATGGTAAGGGTAAGAATATTGAAAGCAAGAATACAAGATGATCTCAGAGGAATCCGGGGCTCTGAATTTCCTCACAGCCTATATCACATGCGTTCTTTGATGAATGTTGATAAATTTCAGATATCCCAAGGGCCAGTGTATCTAAGGTACATGAAAATTGATCGAATATGTGGAATAAACCAATCAAGTTGTAATTCTGACCCATTCAAGGTTTCCACAGAGCTCACAGAGGTCATTTCAAACATGGACACTACCCAGGGGGCCATTTTATCTAAGTTATCATAGAAATTGATCGACATATGTGGATTACACCAATTTAACATTTGACATTAAGGCACACGAGGTCCACCAACATGTAGGAAATCTACCCACGGGTCATTTTATCTAAGTGTCATAAATCGATAGACATAGGTGGATACACCAAGCAATTTTAAATTTCTTACCATTTTTAAGGTCACATGAGTCACCAACATGTGGGGGGGGAAAAAACTCTCCCCCAGGGTCCATTCTATCTAAGTGTCATAGAATCGATTGACATATGTGGAATACACCAGCAATTTATAATTCTGACCAATTAAGGCACATGAGTTCACAACTGTCACCTGAGGTCACCAACATGTGGGACAATATCTAAGTGTCATGAAAATTGATTGACATATGTGGATACACCGGAAGTTATATTCTAACCATTTTAAGGTCACATGAGTCACCAACACTTGTGACATTGCCAAGGGCCAATTTACTAAGTGTCATGAAAAGTGATCGACATATGTGATACCCCAGCAATGTTATAATTCTGACCATTTTAAGGTCACATGAAGGTCACAACATGTGGGACATTAACCCAAGGGTCATTCTTATCTAAGTGTCATGAAAATCATCGACATATGTGGATACACCATCAATTTCATAATTCTGACAATTTAAGGTCACATGAGGTCAACAAGGTCACATGAGTCCCCAACATGTGGGACGCTACCCAAGGTCATTCTATCTAAGTGTCATAGACATCGATCAACATATGTGGATACACCAACTAATTTTATAATTCGACCAATTTAAACGTCACAAAGGTCACATGGGTCACCAACATGTGGGACAATACCCAAGGGCCGTGGTATCTAAGTGTCATGAAAATCGATCGAAATATGTGATACATCAAGCAATGTTATAAGTCTGACCATTTTAAGGTCACAAAGGTCACATGAGGTCACCAACATGTGGGACAACCCAAGGGACAATTGGATAGAATGTGTCATTGAAAATCGATCGAAATCTGGGTTGGATACATCAGCAATGTATAATTCTGACATTTTAGGTCACGTCACGAAAGGTCACAGAGGTCATAAACATGTGGGGACACTAACCAAGACCGCCGTTGTATCTAAGTGTTCATGAAACGACGACAGATTTGGATACACCAAGCCAATGTTATAATCTAGGATGGTTCCATTTTTCTAAAAAGCAACTTGTCGAAGGCATTTTTTGAGTAAAAAGCACAATTTGAAAACAGTGTTTTTCTATACGGAAAATTTATGCTGATTCAAAATCTTCACGGTCACCCCAAAAGCTAATTTTTAAGGCGGGAGGAAGTGTGCCCTAATTTCATAAATTCAAAATGGCCGCCATTTTAACATTTTTTGTTACAAAACCCAGATTAGGCTTGAATAGACTTTCATCTTGTTTCTATGCATATGTTTTCAGGGTCAGAGAACAAAACTAGATCATCAGTTACATAATTATGCCATATATGACAATAATTTGCATACATTTAAAACGGCGGCCCATTTATGAATTTTATTGCAATTAACTGTCACATGACCTAATGCTATAAGGTCTACCCATGAGTTTGGGAGCAAAGTGTGTTAGACATGCTTGAAAACTACCCATATTTACACGTTTCACACTTATTCAGGCGTCAATTTGAAGCGTGGACCCACCCTCCTAACGTTCGCCAAATATCGATGCCGACTCGACGTCCGAAGCTTTCCGGTCAATATATTTCTTGCTATAGTGATTCCGACGTTCTTTTATTTTCATTGGTGAAGCTTGACCTATAAGGTTTTTGAAAAGGGTGAAGCTTTGACGTGTGGATTTGAGTTTCCTGGTGATAAGATGTCGAATCCATAATGTCGGTCGTCGTCGAAATCGTGCATTTCCTCCCAATCCTCACAACGCAGCAATGAAACATCACCGCCGTTCAGCGGATCACCGACACAGAGAAGTCGCGCACTTATGAAACTAAGAACA
>JAMKCH010048769.1:0-10295 GCA_023653785.1 Ophioderma brevispina
AGTAATAGAGGTGACACATGGGTTGAATCTACTATAATATTAATTCATACAGTTCTTTTTCCTAGTTCATTGCTTCATTTGCCAATAGTTGTTTGTTCAAGAATTTTAATTGTAAAAGTGTCACGTGATAACAAAAAAAACCGTAACAAAAAATCAATTTGGCAAACTATACACTTTTATCCTTTCTCACATAAACAAACTTTTGGTATGAATTTTAGGTTTGTCAGATGATTTTGAGTTGTTTACCTCCTAATAACCTTTGACCGACGATTTCCAGGCATGCCCCACCGACACATTTCTACTTTTTGGATATATTTTCTAGATATTTTACAAGTACAAATCAGAAAAAAATCATTTATAGCAATTTTGTCCTTCTAGTTAAGGCACTTATTTATATAAAATTGTGATGAACGCGTGCAATCGGCCTCGCCTTCATTACTGTACAAAACATATGAGGAGGGCTCATTTTTTCTAAAATGATAAAACATCTATTATGCTGTCTCCTCAGAAAGGTATTACCCTGTTGTATAATGTCCACTATAGTACTTTACAGTTGCACTTTGATCAATTACAACATGCGTCTGCAAACTCCTTAATTTCAGGAAAACGCTTGCATATTTGCATTTTGACTTCAGATTCTACACAAAAATTTCCCTAGAAAAAGTATTTTTCCATGAGAAATCTTTGCGAAGTAAAATAGAGAAATTAATAAAATAAATGACTATTTTTAATCACAAAATGGCGGATACTATAACACGCTACCATGGCTGTTGATATATCAATTTCAAAACAATAACGCTGCATATATTTGTATAGATGTTCACGACTTCTTGAATGAAACAACAGCTACAAACATCCAAAAAGGTTGAAAGTACCCTTTGTAATAACCTAAATTCTGTTGACATGTTTTTACAGTTAATGGCACGTTGTCGTACTTTACCTGGATTATTCCCAAGACTTCCCCTGGGTTAACAGTGTGGTTAAATCAGCTGTGTCAGTGGTTCACTAAGGTAGTCTCTCAATGATTCCAATTCACATTGTTAGAAAAGAAGAAGAGAAAAAAGAAGGAAGAAGAAGAAGAGGGGGAAAAATTGAAAAAGAAGAATGAGAAGAAGAAAAGATGAAGAAAATGATGAGTGGTGGTGGTGGTGGTGGTGGTGGTGGTGGAGGGGCTGGTGGCTCGCCTCCGTGCGGTGGCGGCGGCGGCGGCGGTGGGCGGGGCGGTGGCGGGCGTCGAGGTGCGGCGGCGGCGCCGGCCGCTGATGATGATGTTAGTTACCATTGACTGATAATAATGATGGATAATGATGGATGAGCAGAGGATGACAATTGAAGATGGAAGCGGTGATTTGCCTGTCATGATGGTAATGAGCAGGAACAAATAAGAAAATATAAGAGACGGTATCCAAAGTTACAAAATGACTGGTAAGGACAATTGCTTTTATCCCCTGTATATTAGGCCTTTATGCATCTGCGATCTGCTTACCTTGTGTTAAAGATTACACTAGTTAGTATAATGTATTTCAGGAAATTTAAAAAACATACACTCTCAAGGCTTGCCATTGTATATACTGTCTTACAACCAAACACTGGGTTAATGGTAAATCATTTCATGCATACAATGTTCTTCAGGGTTTGATTTGAATGCTTGGCAGCGGATCACGACACAAGCTTTGTAAAAGTCCGTTTGGGAAAAACTTGTACCGAATCTCGGACTAAACATGGTAAGCAAGGGTTTTAGGTAAGTGGACATCATCTGTGTCAGTGGAAAGTTCCTTACAATGGTAAACTCAAATTACATATAGACACACATGAAAAATGTCTTGTAGTAAGCTCTTTAGACTCGTGTATTTTGCAATCTGACGACATGCAAATTACCGGGGACAAAAAAAACACCCAGTGTATGCGTCCCCTTTGATTGTCTTGCCTTCAGAACGAAAGATTTCTCAATCTCGTAATGGAAAAGCCGTGCATCTCTGGACTTTATCCCGGCGGCGTCTGCGGCGGACGATTTTTAAAGGGAGGGCCAATCGGCATCGTATATGAGCAATTTCAATGCATTTCGTTTTCTCACGTGTAGAATTCAACTCAACCGTGAAAAGGGGGCCAGGCCCCCCCCTTTCAAAAATGGTACGGGACCATGCCCCTGACCCCCCACCCCCACACCCCACCCCACCCGAAAGGTCTCTAAGCCGTAGAACATTGAATTTTCTAAAGGTTTAGTACTAGGAATTTCCCTTTGCCCGTTCATGTTGTAAACAATTAGGCGTTCTGCTCAAAGTTACAAAAGATATATTAATTACACAAACAAGGAGAACTGTAACACAATTGTACGACGGTTATCCGATCATTTTAATCGTAAATAGCTAAAAATTATTCCATTACTCCTTCAAACTTTAAACTAGGTTCTTACTTTGATACAGCATGAGAATACGCGGTGGTTTTGCTGTGTTCTTCGCCACATCATATCACTTTCGAGTGGATCCATTTTACAGGTCGGTTTTCATATTTTATAGAACAGCATAAAATTTCCTATATTTCCTCGATGGACATTACATGAACCTGCGCAAACTATACTTATATTCCCGGATTTTCAAGGCTGGGGAACAAAACCTGCTTTTAAACATTAGTATTGCCAGGTTACGATGTAACACCAGGGTAATAGTAAACTTTTTTTATAGAAACTTTTTCTCTGCTCGGCATATCAACGGAATTCCGACCTCCATTGCACTACTGTATCCATCGGCAGATATGCTTGTATTTGTCTGAAATTTGGGGTAGGATTAATGTAGAAGATAATATTTTTTAACGAGTTATATAAAACAAATACTGGAGTTCTTATTAGTAAATGACCTTCTCTTCAGTGGCTGGATACCGTGGGGCCTACTATTTCCAGAGACCGAAGGTTGATAGAAGAAGTATAGGCCCATGCACTGGTCTCCCCAATCACCTCGGGTAGGTATTTTGCCCCATATCCATTTCGGGCAGCCAAATTTGTGTACAATTAACAATAAGTTATGGTTCATAATTGGTCATTCTACGATAACGTGTTCAAAAGTGTTTTTAGTGTCGGCTCACATCATGCACAGTTTCAAAGCTTGTTTTTGGGCCTTTAAGAATGAATGATTATGAATAAATGTATACTTAGGAGTTTTTCAAAAGTGATCCGGACTAGATGTTGTAACCGTATGGAAGAAAGTATCAAGAACTAAGGCTTAAAGACGCATAATTATGCTTTTCGCCATGGCGCCAGCCCAAATCCGTTCTTTAAAATGTGGTCACTGCTCGTTACACAAGAGCGCATATCACAGATTGCACTTGCAATTGTATCGCCTCTTCAGCCTCTATTATGCATAATTGGTAGTTTAAAACAAGATAATATTGGATTATTAAAGTTTGCAAGAGTTCTCTGAGAGCATGCCGCTAATATTGCAGACAGATACTTTACGATAATTCGAATGGATTACAAAAATTTGCTAAAAATAACTGAATACCTATGTTCCAATTGTGATAAATCGAGAAGAGGTCAATGTTTATTTACTGTTTGCATAAAAATCTGGTTTCACACGCTAACAATTTCCCTCCCTAGTAATGAAAGAAATCCCTCCTATTACGTTAATACCGCGACAGATACGTTACCTCCATCCTGCTACGCTCTTGCAAAACGGCGTGATAAATAAAGTCGATTACCACACCATGCTTTAGTGGAGTAATACCTGATTAACGTATGAGACTAAGGTCGGTGAAGCACGACTTTCATCAAGAACAGCATGCTAAGAAAGGCCCCCGACAGATACGTTACGACAGATACGTGACTTAAGTGTAACGTGAGGCAATATACTAAAAATCGGATATATTTTAAGATTCACCCATGCATTGTTCCGGTTCTGGAGATATTAAAGTTTACGATTTACAATGGAATGAAATTGAATTGGGAATTTCAGGAATTCCTTAATGTTGATTATTTCGTCATTTTGGAGACCAAACTTGAAACACTTAACGGAGAATGGGCAACAAGTAATCTATTGGCCCTTTACAAACCCCAAAATAAGAATTATAAGAGAACATGACGTGAGAAAGCAAAAGTTTTGCACCTTAAAAAACTTGCCATTCGTTTATGCAGAGACGGACACAACCTCCGCAAAAGGGGCGTGATTGGAGTTGGTTTGCCGTTGCTGATCATAGGTGTCTCATTTCCCTCTATATTTCCGCTCTAGTTTATTGTATTATAGAGTTACAGAAAATAATTGTTTTTGTTTTTTTATTTGTTTGTTTTGGTTTGTTTGAGTTTTGTGATGGTTTGCTGAAATGTATGTATTTTCTACCCTACAACTAAGTTTTATGTCGGTGTGAGTGCGTAAATTCTCCAAAGAACATCGAAGACCAGATTTCAAGAAGCGGTTCTTAATGTAGTCAGTATAATGTTTCTTAAATTGCAGCAAAAGGTGACGAAAATTAGAAGTCGTAGTAATGTTGCATATTTTTCTGGTAGATTGGTGGGACAAACTATCAACAGAGCACGCCTCTCCACACACCAAAACAAAAAACAAAAGCCAAAGCAACACAAACAAACCAAAAAACAGACACTTGGAGCCTTTTTAGAAAAAAAAAACATTTATTCCATTTAGATCAGTCCTTCTGGTGATATGCGTATTATCCACTTTTCTACCAGGAAAAGGGAGTAGTCGGATTTTGTTGTGTTGATCACCACATCGTCAGTTTTGTAATCCAAAAAATGGTTCTTTTAAAGATCCAACAAGTGTTTTCGAGCAGACAAAAGCTTGTTTCTAAGAAAAATTTGTATAAGGTAGCTGGGATCTTAACTGAATTTACAAAAAGCTTCAGGAACATTTAATAATCTTATTGATTTTAGTCAATCTTGTCGAATGATTGAGATTGTGATGTGTACCTGCTTAAGGTGAATCAGACAAAAATAAAATTCTAATAGGTGGAATGTTAAAGGGATAAGCAGCGATTTGCTAATCCGAAACATTGAAAAAAAATCATTCAAAATTTCATATTTTGTCACTGCATGATATGCGACCATAACCTGCCAAAGTGGTTGTTGTGAAATAAGGCGTGAGATACATATAAGTCGATCACCACACCATGATTTTAGTGGAAGGTAATACCCTTTTTGGGTAATAACGTATAGAGACTAACTCGAGTTTTGAAGAACGTACTTTCATCAAGAACAGTAAGATTAAGAAAAAGGTCCCGAAAGAACGTTACGACAGGAACGTTATAAGTGTGAAGTTGGCAATATACTAAAAATCGAATATTTTTAAGACACCCATGCATTGTACCGTGTTCTGAGAATATTAAAGTGTAGATTTTCAATGATTTTAAGGAATTCATTAATGTTGTTATTTCGTCATTTTGGAGACCAAACTTGAACACTTTAACGGAGGAATGCCAATAATCTATTTGGCCCTTTACAAAACCCCAAAAATCGCTTATAAGGAGGACATCGCGTGATGAAAGCAAAAGTTTTGCACCTTAAAATAAACTGCCATTCGTTATGAGGAGACGGACACAACATCCGCCAAAAGGGGAGGATTTGGTTTGCGTGATTATCTAGGTGTCTTCATTCCCTCTATATCCGCTCCTAGTTCTATTCTGATAGAGGTACAGAATGTTTTTGTGTTTTGAATTGTTTGTTTTGTTTGTTTGAGTTTGTGATGTGTTGCCTGAAATTTAGGTATTTCTTCCCTACATCTATGTTTTATGGTCGGTGAGTTGCTTAAATTTCTCAAGGTTGGTAACATAGAAGACCAGATCTTGCAAGAATGCGGTTTAATGACGTCATATATGTTTCTAAATTGCAGCAAAAGGTGTGCACCTAAATTTAGAATCGTCGTAATGTTGCATATTTTTCTGGTTAGATGTTGGGAAAACTATCAACAGAGCACGCCTCTAACACACAAACCAAAAAAAGCAGAGCAAACAAACAAACAAAAAAAACAGACAATTGGAGCCTTTTTAGAAAAACAAAAAACATTTATTCCATTAGATCAGTCCTGGTTCAGCTATGCTATTATCCAACTTTTCTCCAGGAAAAGGGAGTCGGATTTTGTTGTGTGATCACACATCTCAGTTTTTGGAAATCCAAAAAATGGTTCTAAAAGATCCAACAATGTTTTTTCGAGCAGACAAAGCTTTTTTTAAGACAATTTGTAGAAATGTAGCTGTGGATCTGACATTAATTTACAAAAGCTTCAGGACATTTACATCTTAGTTGTATTTTAGTCAATTTGTGAATGATTGAGATTGTGATGTGGACCTGCTTAAGGTGAATCATACAGAAATAAAATCTAATAGGTTTGGAATATTTTAAAGCGGATAAGCAGCGATTTGCTACTGATCCGAAACATTGAAAAAAAATCATCAAAATTTCATATTTTGTCATGCATGGATATCGACCCAAACCTGCACCGTGGGTTGGCTGAAATCCGGTATTAAAGGACAGGCAGTAGTACTTTATCTGATTCTGTAATTTCTATACGTACGTATCAAAATTCCAACTGAGTCAAAAAAGCTTTTCCTGGGATATCCGAGATTTTAAGCGTGTAGTTGCACCATGATCTATGCAGTTGACCCTCAAACACAAACATTTATTGATCTTTGGTTATTCTGTACCGGGTAAAACAATTCAAGAGTTTAGTGTCATTTTGGAGACGCCGTCATATAGGTCTGGGTTGTTGCGGGATGGAGGCGGTATGACAAATTGCTCAAATACTCGTTTTTATATTTGGTTGTATGTTTCTACATTAAAGCAGTTTATTTATGAATTGTACACACTGATCACCTGATTACAAGTAAAAAAAAATGTATTTCCATTTTTTATTCTGCTCGCATGTCGCTGCAATCCCTTTAAATATAGAGCATGCTAAAAAAAGTATGTGTTTGTAAGGGACGGCTTCAAAACTCAACCTCCGGTTGCTTGCCGTTCGTCGGTTCTTCCAGGGTTGAACAGGTTTCCATTGCAAACCAATATACACGGTACACCGGCCATGAACCGCCAAGTCAACACCTAACGGGGGTCTTGAAGCCGCCCTAACAATGGCTTGCTCATTCTAGATGGGGTGATAACACCTAAAATGTGTTCAACTGCATGAGCAGAAGGTTGGCTTCAAAAATCAACCACCGTTGCTTGCAGGTTCCGCCCGGGGTTCTTCTTCCAGGTTCGATCAGGTTTTCATTGTTCCAAACAATTAAACACGGTTACATCGCCATGAACAGCAAGTCAACCGTAGGTTGAGTCTTGAAGCCGCCTCTAACAATGGCTCTGCACATATAGATGGTGATAACACCTGCAATTTGTTCAACTGCATGAGTAGTAAGGGTTGCTTACAAAATCAACTACCGGTGATGTCGGTTCCTTCCGGTTCTTACAGGTTTCTATCAGGTTTCATTGTTCCAAACAATTAAACACGGTTACACCGCTATAAACCGAAAAGTCAACCGACGGGCTGTAAGTGTTGGAAGCCACGTCCGTTAGATTTAGAGGATTTATATAAACCAAAGTCACATGAATAAATATGATCAGATTTGACCATTATTTAGGCATCGGTGCTATTTCAAATTCATTGAGCAGTTCAAATTGATTCATAAAATCACTACTCAGTTTTCGATGCCTTGCTTATTGTTATTTTAGATTTCTTTTGAGGTCTACGGTATCACTAGCGGACTAATGGGATGTTTAGGTTTAGGAATGGTTTTCCTTGGACTAATGATAAGGTGAGTCATAATTTCAACTCAAATTGACTTATCAAAGCCTTTCTTTCCAGGAACTAAGATTTCCATTTCCCATTATTTTCATGGCAGTACTCCCCATGTAATCAGGGAGTCATACTTTTTTTTATATTAGTTTTGTCGATGGTACTTAGTTCGAATCAAAGCAACAGTGTTTGATAACAATTATCGAAGAGAGAGAGTTGATCAGGTTAACCGTCCCAGGGGGCTACTCACTGTTTTGGGTGGGGATGTGCGGCCCGAATTGGGGGCTGGAACGCTGGCCCAATAAAGGTCTTAAAGTAGGGCCTTAGAAAATGAAATTTTGAGAAATTTGCTAGGCTTGAACTGAAATTTGGCTACAATAGTTTGAGGCAAACATGTTTCTCAAGGGGACCCTTAAGAAATGAATTATACTTCAACTGAAATCCTTAGAATGGCTGGAGATTGCGAATGTGGTCCTGAAGGGCCACACCTACCCGTACCTCTTTCCTATGTGAGTAACCCCGGGAGAAGGTAACGGTTATAGAGCAGGAGCGATGAATATCATAGGGTCCTTATTTAGGGAGTTCGTTCATGCCCCACTACATCTAAGCTTTGATACCTTTGTCTTGAGTATGGACCCCTATATCCATGCAAGGTAGTTCGTGGTTTCAAATTGTGGTTGTGGTCAACTTTTTCCATAGGGGCCAATTAAGGTTCACCACGGGGTCAACTTTTAAACTATTACAAAATGTTCCCCCAAAACATTTTCCATTTATCGTCTAGTCATAAGGATCCAAAGATGTACCACTTACGACCATTGGGTTTTGGAGGTATAGGGTATTTAAAAGGATGGAAACGGTAATTTAAAATGGTCAATCTTAATTTGTAAAACCATTAAAAGTTCCTCAGATAAATTATTATCTGAGGAAAGAGGACTCCAAAAAGTATAGTTTTGATTATGTTAAATGTTACGGAGATAAGGGTCAAAGAAGGTCAACAACCACGGATTTATTGACCTATGACCTATTTTGTCGCATTGAATTGATAACTATGCATTGGAGATGCTATAAACTAGTCCTTATTTTTTTGACACATAAGCTAGATGAACTTACTTTTTTTCTTTTTACCAAAATTGGAGTAACTTCTGATTTTGCCCCCTGTACAAATGGAAAATTGACACTTTTTTTTACAATTTTAGCCATTTTCCCCTATAATCTCCAATCCATTGGTCTAGAACATCTTTGGATTTTATTACTCGAGGACCCATATGACATACATTTCCACTTGATGGAGCATTTTTTTAAAAGTTTGACCCCATGTGTAAAACCTTAAATTGGCCCCTCCTATTGAAAAAAGTGACCACCACAAATTTGGAGACCACTAAATACCTAACAGTGATATAGAGGGCCATAATCATGATACTCACCACCATAGGTGTCTAAGCTTAGATGCAGTGGGGCTGGAACGATGTGTTTGACCCGGTTCCGTGCTCCCGACTCTATTCGTGCAATATTTCCACGAAACTACAAAACGATGACTGCCATACTTTAAAGCAATCACTTTGCATTGCCTGTCTTGTGATTAGTTAGCTGATATGAGTTTTTTGGCCCGAAGATATGGTCCTAGACCAGATCGTTATTCAACTGTTCATAGCGGCCTATTCATGTTATGGGTGGCTTGATTTAAGATTACCAAAAAGCAGCGATGTTTTGCCGGCGCGGATTGCGTGGCGTGCGTCTGTGGGCTCTCGTCCTGCAATCCGAAAATCGTATGGGATTCGATTGCAACTCCAGGCGTAAAATTTAACTTCATTATTCTTTTATTCTTGGAGTAAAGATTTGCAATGAAAAACATCATAGTTGGCGATTGTTGAAAAGTGAAAAAGAAATAGTGAATAGCGGCCTTATGAGATAATTTAACTGCTTATGGTCCTGGACCCTAATATTGGGGCCAGAATCTCACACGTGCACACAGATTAGTTAGCCAAAAATTTCCATTGGCTATGTGTGAAGGATTTGAGTGCAATTCAAAGTCTAGAAGTATCCACTTGACGTGCTATGAAAATAAATTCTCTGGCTGATGATGTGCTGATAGTGAAACGGCGGGTTGATGGTTATCATTAATTAGACGTACAGTTAGTCTTTAATTAGAGCAAACCATAGGAATAATATATATGTGAAACAAATAACTAGGTTTTTTTTTTTTTGCTATTTTTCTGCTATTTAAAACATTATAAAGACATAAGACTGCCAAACATCAATTTTTGCAATGCTAATTTCCATCATTACATCATCAACTATGTTTTTAGATGGTTTGTCGCCAATAGACGATCGTGTATATCCCCAAAATAATACGATTTTAGAAAACCGGGTTGCATGCTTATGCAGATGCGGTCATGCATTGAGAGCCCCATGGCCCAACTGTCTTCAGAATGTGGACCGCATATAAAGTTTCAAAGTCACAATCGAATCGTTGTCGGTGGTCACAGTCCTGAACACAGCTGGGCATGGGCGATCTCACTGCATTACTGCACGTGCATGCACCCGGTTTTATAAACTAGTAGGTTCACTCAAAGG
>JAMKCH010048770.1:0-11025 GCA_023653785.1 Ophioderma brevispina
ACGCGGAAAAAAAAACAGCTGTAAGTGTAGAGTAAGAACAGAATTTAACAATTATCGGACGCGAGTGTTGTTTGGGCTGATGCTGTGAGTGGTGGGAGTGTCCGTTTCACTGAACAGAGGTTTGCGACCAAGTCTATGGCTCCTGTCGATGTCTTGCTCCAACTTCAGTCCAGTTTGTTGGTAAACATGCTATTGCTAAGTTATCGGTGTTTTCATGACAGCTTCTGGGATCCCATGAATTAGGATGCAGTTCCTCCTTGAGTACTGCTCAAGTCCATCGATCATGTTGGCTTGTGACGATGTTGTTTTCCAATTTTTGTTATCACGCTTCAGAGTGCGCTGGCGTTGTCTTTGTGGTTGATCACATCGGTCGTGACCAATAGCTTTACTTAGCTTACGTCTTGGCATTACTGTTGGAGGTGATTGGGTGGTTATCTTTTCACAGTGTGTCACTGGAGCAGATTTTCTTGGTTATTGTGGCCTAGTCTTTCTGGCGATGACAGAAGCTGGCTGATATATCGTTTGCCACTGCTTCAGAGATTCTATTCAAACAAGACTCATCGTCCGTAAGTAGACTTTGAGAACTCGTTCAGATATTCTGAGGTTACCAGTGTTTCACTGGTTTCGTGTGTTGTGGTTGAAGATGGCGACACTGCTGTCGTAACTGGAGCTTCGAAGCGTAGGCCCCTTCCTGGAAAGGCTGAGTTTTAAAGCATCTTCTTTCCGTCATCTTGAACTTCCAGGTGATGTACAATGGGGGGGGGGGGGGGGGGGGGGACGAAAGGAAGGTGTTAGACCCTCAATGGTGAGGGATAAACGGTTTGTTGTGAAAATTAGGTTTTATTGTTGATTTTAACAGAGGAACCTTTACACGTCTATCATGTTGGGGACCCAACATCAACTGATTCGCTCAAAGAATTTTTTGCAACCGTGGTATTAGCCTCAAATCACGAGGACTGAGTCCCTTAGCACGTTTGGCTCTGGGGTGATGTAGAAGTAGAAGGATTCCGTGCGGGACCTCGAAGACATCTGTTAGACCTCAGACGCCGTACAAAGGGTGCCTTAGATAGGGCGCGAAAGTAATAAAAGTTAACTGGTGTTGTAGTTCTCGTATGTGTAATTAAAAATATTCACTTTTCTTATGTAGTAACTGTGAGAAGATTCTAAGAAGGAAAGTACATTAAGACATGAAAAGAATGGAATTGCTACTATTGCGATATTGGAGCAGTGATTATTATGGTTGCATGATGAGAAGCCTTGCTGTAAATAGCAAGGGATTTTCCAAGGTTATGGAATTAAAACTGAAATAGGCAATTCCCAAATGGTGTCATGTGTGATGATGTACAGGAAGCAAAACGTATCGTATTAAACGCCGCAGTGAAAGACAATGGAGAAATGGGGACTGGAAGTCTATCGCCAAATATTCCAAAAGGACTGCAATGAGTACAGACAGCTTTACAGCTATTACAGAGATGAGATTGACAAAATACGATCCACATCAACCTTTTTGCAAGGTAGCAAACATGTCTCGCGGCTAACACAAACTGTGCATCCGTCGGTGAAGCAAGTGTTAAAGTTAGTAAAGTTTGCGACTTTCAGAGGCAAGATCAAAGTCATTCGCGAAGCTTTATTAACAAAACAACCAATCGCATAATCTGTCGGCGGAAATGTTGTCGTGTGATGTGGGTTTGGCACTGGTGACAGACGGCGAAGTGCGAAGGATCTCATGGCCGCTCCTGGCGGATCTTGCGCGCTTGATCCCATTCCCCCACGTCGTCTATGAGGGATTGTAGTTGTGGGTGGTATGTCAGTGAAACAGTTGTTACAGTAGGATTTTTGTGCTAAAATTGATGTTTGTGTTTGAATCCATAGGGTAGTGGACCCGACAATTTTCAGTGAGGACGCATAATGTAACATGATACCGTCAATGACTTTTGCACACCCACAACTGTCTTTAATAGACATAACAGGGAGAAAATTTTTCCACTCGATTTTTGAAAGATAGAGAGTACTATGACTGGGCATCAATCATATTACACGCATCTTTGAAGGTCTCTTCAAAATGAGCAGCGTTTTTATCAATACAAGGTCGGTGCTGATTTGGCGTATTTTTGATTTCCAAAAAATCGGTTGTGCTTCAAATTTGTCAGAACTTTGACCGATCCGTTGTTTTTCAATAGAATTTCAATGGCTATATAAAACATTTAATATCACCACGTACGCGCACTGGCAAGTTTTTTAATGATATTGCTGGCCCGTGGGACGGAGACGTAGGCTAAATTAAATTAGTAGTCCGGGACAGGAAACAGTAGTGCTGGGGACCGTTAGCAAGCAGGGTTAGCTGGATCAGAATACAAGATGGTTTTCTAAAATGTTATACCATCTTCTCTGGTAGAATATCGCGTCAAGGGACAGAAAACACGTCGCTGCAACAATATGCTTTACGTTTTCTTTATTAGTTGTTATTGATTATGGATATTCAATCTGGGCTACTTGTCGCCAAGTGTTCCACGTAAGTAAACTTGTCATGTATACCGTTTCTCAAATATTTAAAATTAAATAATATAGTTTCATGTGGTTATATGATAGGGTAAGGGATGCTTGGTGCCGGCCCTGGTGAGGGGGAAGGGAAAAATAGGCTAGGAAATATATCATTCTAGTGACTTAACATATCCTATAAATATATAATATATATTTATAGAGAGAGCGACGAGAGAGGGAGAGAGAGACGAGAGCGAGATTACTTTCTTATATATATGTATTATTATTAATATAGGCCTATATACCCCCTTCAAAAGTAGTATCTCAGCCGTTTGGGACTCGTGGGTGTATAATGGTTTTATCACATCTGCCATGTACGCATGTGACCCGGGTTCGCATTCCCCGCGAGTGCTCTTTTGAGGCTTTCTTCTACTCTTGACTTTCTTTCTTTCCAATTGATTGTTTCTTCTTTATAGCCTACGTCTCATTATTAAAATCTTTCACATGCGTATGTGTCGACCCTTTAGCACCTATTATTCTAGAGGCCTATATATCTATATAGATCGATCGAGAGAGAGAGAGAGAGAGAGAGAGAGCGATCGAGAGAGAGACAATCACGTAAAAGTTTTTTGTAACAGTGCGTTGCTATAGGTTGAATAAAATTTTACTCCTAAAAATAATATATTATATATAGGTATATAAGGTGAGGCTGCGTACGTTTGAGTATTACGAGTATGCAATTCCCAGTACTTTTCGGCTAATGGAATCAAACCACATTAATTTTATTTCTCGCACACTTTTTTAAAATCGGAAGCACAGAGTACACACCCCTTTTTTGGGGAATTCCCTCAATCGCCGTTTGAAATACTGGTAGCCACTGTATGAATATTGAATTACTCGCCAGATCGTAATATTCTAATTTACAATTTACCCTCGCTTTTGGTTGCCGTTTGATCAACGTCCGGACAATTGAAAGCGTGTCATTGTGTACCCATAGCAGCGAACCGGATTCGAATGGAAAAGGTTAATCATCAAGAAGACGTATCTTACGTTTAGTCTGTGTCACCATGCTGCAAAAGATATCATCTTAACTGTACTTTGGTGAGCTCCTGGTTTGTGAAGACTAGCTTTCATGTGTTTCCGAAAAAAATACCCCGAAAAACAAATGATTCTAAGGATTGGTTGTTTTTGCATCAAGAGGAATCATTTTTGTTTTGATTAAAGCTTGTTAAGGAGAGCATCTCTTACTGGGTCTACCAGCACCCTGATACATTTGAACAGTTTCTATTGGTAGTAAGCGGCCTTGTTTGACGATCGGCCAGAGCATTTTATTCCCACGCTGCGCTGTGGGTGGCTAATTTAATATATGCACATCATCAGCACTCGCACTTTCGACCCACCGCCGTATTCTTTGTTACAATGCACACAGCGGTCAATCCTGTACAAAAATAGAATCCCACAACATTCGATTCCTTTTTAATAACTGAATTGTTGAACCTCCAAATTAAGTGTGTCATATGAACAAAGCCACAACTTCGATACTTTTAAGCACAATGGAAATAACAGACATGGTTATTTTAGACTGTCCTTCAATACAACTATTGTTGACACGTTGCGCGGAGTGATCTCTACTGTTGTCCAACTGAACACCGTGGCCACGTGGTGATCCATTTGGTGCCCCTCTAGGGCCTATTGCGCTGTCTGCCCGGTAGACTCTTTCTGCTGTAATTTAACGTGCTATGCAGTCAATGATGTTTAAGTGAATTATGGAGTAAGACCACTCATGTATCCATGCGTGCTTTGCAGGGGATTCCCCGAAGAACTAGTCCAATCATGTTTTACGACTTTTTGACATACATGCGAAATAAGAACTGAAAAGCTGAAAACCTAATTAAGTGTGAATCCAAATTTATGCAACACTAATTTGGCAAAGTCATCTTGGAATTTAACATTTTGTTGAGTATACTTTGAAAAATGAAATCGGATATTTCAAGGAATTTTTTCCAACGTCCTGCTGCCGCGTTTAGCTCGAGCAAAATGTAATTTTATGCATCCAAACTGAAAAGAGCGATCCTGTAGCCATAACGCAACTCAATACGACCACTGGAACAAAGATTATCAACTTAGTACCATAGTACTGTTGACTTTAGGAAATATCGGATGAAATCACAACTGACAACTGCACTCATTCATGTATCCACATCACAATGAGTTGTTTTTCGGTTTCGGCGATCGCTGGCAGCCCGGGCTGGCGGTACACTTGGATTATTTTCCATTCGTGCGCAGTCTCGTTTTAAGAGGCGCGCCACGTAACTTGCCGCAATGTGCAGGGAATATCCACATCGATTCAATACGCATTTAACTCGAAAATTGTAACCATTTTTTAACACACGAGGTGATGTGAATCTTCCCAAACTTTGCGATAACCATATCTCTGGCATGGAACATCGTATGGATTTCTGTCAACACCGGATTTTTTCAAGGATAAGTTATGCTCTACAATGAGGTTATTTTTTTTTATTTGGATAGATCACTAAATAGGGCCTAAACAAACAGTTAAATGCATTTTTCCCCCATGTTTCAGTATTAAACAAGAATCATTTGACAAAACCCACTTCTCAACACATTGTTTAACACTATGATGGGGCTATACCCACAACCGCTTTAACTAAAGGTTGGAACCTATGCAAATATATCTTTTTCTAATCGCTTATGATGAGACGAACGTGTTTGTGTACATTAAACACAATTGACGCGATTTTAAAATTCGCTGTACTAACATTACCCCGTGCAGGAGGGGGCATCAGGCCGAAACATTTGCACCCCATCATTTATCTGAACATTTTTAGGGCCTATTGAAATCCAAACAAATCAACAAATCAATTTTTAGCATGAAACTCCTACGGGAAGACTCACCAACCCACACTATTGTGTTGATGAACTATTTGCCTTTTACAACCAGCATTATCAATCGCTTCGCTCCTCTAACCTGTTGTTGTGCGGGTCAGGTCGATGTTGCTAACTGTCATTTTTGTCCAAATGTTTTTTTATTCCAAAGGTTATTATTCTCCGAGACAAGGGGAGGGCGGCCAAAAATCCCAATTTCAGCGTCGCAATTGGTTTCACACGTAAAACGCAAATAGGACGAAACCTTCTGAGTTTTTTTAAATGTTGTCAGAAGATTTTTCTTTTGCAGGTTTATTTCTTGATTTTTTTTGTATTAATACCGAACGATGGAAGAGGTCGCATGTGGGTCATTGGAACACCCATGGCCGACCCCCACTCAAAGCCCCCCAAATTGGTTCTGTGGTTTGGCCACTCTTGTGTGCTGTCAGTTGTGTGTTTGGCTTGTTTTGATGAGTTGCTATAATGAATGAGCTGCCTCCACCGCCTGCTCCGAGAGATATTCCGGTAAAGACTTTTACTCCGAATGGTAGTTTCTCCTCCGAAAATCTATTTCTCCGATAGGTAATTCGAACGACAATGGGTCCGAAAGTCATTATCCCCAAATAGAAAAAAGGGGTCATTGCCCGAATGTTTTTTGCTCCGAAGGGCCATTGCTCGAAAGGAATAAAAAGGAATAAGAAACCGTACGGGAATAAAACCTTTATTAGAAAGATTTATACTCAACCCTAACCCTAATCTAACTCTAACCTAACCCTAATTAAGGTTTTACTCCAAAATTCGATATTCCGAAAAACCTTCATTCTCATTTGGGTAGGAATCAACTTTTCGGAGTATAACTTTGGAGTAAAAACCCTTTCTGAATAAAATCGTCGCCCACATTACATACTGTCCGTATTTTACAAACACGTTTTTTCCAAGAAAATCGCAATTACAAAACTCGTAGCGTCAGACGGATTCCTGTGCGGAGATGGTCAAAAGACGAATCACAAAAATAAAGAGGAACCTGTCGAGGGTGGCAAATAGGATTGGTGGGGGCACTATGGTTTATAAACTCACGAACATATTTATCGAGTGGCACAAGTGACATAAAAACAACATCACCATCGAATTCTCGGTAGTCTAACAACTTATATTTATCAAAATGCCCAGCGATCTAATCATCGGATCAACCCTCGTTTGCTATCTTTTCACCTGTAATAAAAATAGATCACTACTGAACATTGTTTACAGAAAAGAACGATGGAATACGTCAAAATAGGTCTGTATGTGAATCTTTTATTTTGGGATCGGCAAATCCACCAACCGCCCCCCCCATATAAAACACTCGTAAATGCTGGCGATTTCAAAATACGATAGTATGTGAATATACGGATATTATGATTTTGAAGAAAAGACAAAAAAAGCAGCGATGGTTTGTGGGTAGTTTTGGCTGTTTCCGACTCAATGATGGGCGTTTATCTTGTCATTCTAGCGTCTGTGGATATATATTATGGGGAGGTATACTCCCGCCATCAAGATCATTTGGCGGAAACGCTCTTTATGCAAATTATTGGTGATTCTTGGGCTTTTTCAGCGAGGCAATCAGTTTTTTTCTTTCATCACTATTATTAGCTTCGATAGCATTTTCTGTGCTTGGTGTTCCCTTTCGGCCAAGTAAAACTTCGGCCTCATTTCTGCAAAGGTTTCGGTAGCTTTTCTTTGGGATTATTGCTTTCGTGGTTGGCTTGGTGCCAGTTTTGCTTGCATGACCCATTCTAATTATACGATCTTTCGGATGTCTGCATTGGACTACCTTTGATAACAAGACCAACGTCTTTCACGTTTGAATCGAGTGGAGTCCCGTACCAGCCTCCATTTGACCTCCCGTTTGCTAAAGATTCAAAACCGGCATGGTATTTTTTCTATTGCCATAGTTTCTGGCCTTATTTTTTTTTGTTGGGTTTTGTCTTGATACTTATTGTTTATATTGCATGTTTTATTTCGGTGCATCATCTGGAAAGACGCGGGCGGAAAAAAATTTCAAGATGAAGTAAAGCTGGCGGTACAAATGGTGCTATTGTAGCACGACTTCATATGCTGGTTCCCCGTTTATTATGAGGGTATCTTTCAACAGCGGAGCAGCCATAATTCCCTTGGATGCTTACGTATGGTCAGTAGTTGTTAATTTTAAACCAATCAAATCACATTGAAAATCCATATTTGTACCACTTCGACTCTATATCTCTTATCGTCCGGAACATCAAAAACTCTACACCTACACAGAATACTACGGCCAAGAATCCCACTAGCTTACTAATAGGAAGCAACAAAGCCCTAAGAATGAGTGACCCATTGTCTTGATGGGTTTATTTAAATAGCACGCTACCTTTAGATCCAAATCGTCCTATTCACAGCTGATTTATTAACATTGTTATGGTTTAATTATTTATACTACAGCCTGTGTCCTCAAAAAACTGGTACAATCGAAAAAACTTGGTTAAATTATGAATTCAAAATAAGCCATTCTTAGTTGACATATTTTTTAAAGAACAAAGACCCAGCTTTTCCAATGGTGTTTGTTTCATCTCATTTGCTTTTGTCAATCCAAGATCGTTAATCAATTTTGTGGATATACCAAAATCGATTTTGTGGCATTTATGCATGGCAGATTCGTTTCGCCCCGCTACAGGTATGCCATGCTGTCTTAACGCTCACAAAAGATTTGCACGTTAGACAAAAAAAACAACCACCCGATAAATTTAGTAACCAAGGAAGTCCTACTATTTATCGACAAATTAATAGTCAACAAATCAGTTCAATTAAAAATCTTCTTTTCATAAATACTACATCAATATTTATGCACGTACGATGACATGGGAGCCTTTGAAATTTAATATTCAAGATTGGTATCATGTTAAAATCATGCCAGAAGAAGTAATTGCACAAAAATACCACTCCACAATCCCAAGACATGGTTTAAAATATTGCACTATCATTGTGCATTTACTATTGTTGACGTCAATAAAAATTTGAATTTGGAAAGCAAGTATCAAGTGGTGTATGAATATGCGTTTCATGATACTTCAGACCATGGAAACTCTCTCCTCCATTGCTGTACGCCGGTTGTACGCTCATGTCTCATCTGACAAACAACAGTATGTGGAATGGTTAGCATTAGCTTAAGCCCAAGACGTTACTTGATCGAGGTCTTGCGCATCATTATGTACCATGTTGTTTTGTATCTTTTTAAGCGTTTCTTTATGAAGTTAATCCCCTTTTAAGATGTCATATCTGGTTCAAGTGTGAATAACTTTATGTTTAACTAATTCTTCACCGTTTTCACTCAAAAAACCAGAAAGTGGCAACAACCTGATTTTTGTTTCCGCCGTAAACTGGAGTTATCTCTCATTGAAATAAGCAATTGAGTTAACAAAAATCCTGTAAACCTGTCTTTTCTCTTGATGTGATATCCAAATCAACTTACTTATGTTGAGATATAAGATTGAAAACAATCGGTTTGTTTGATTGTTACCATTTTTTTTTGAAGACAGGCTGTATAAAATTAGGAAGTGTCGAACAGGCTATTTTTAATTTAAGTATTTTTTTAAAGATATCTTTGCGGCTGAAGAAAGAATTCTAACTGCAATAATGATTGCCTATTAACGCAGCATAATGTATGTACTACATGTTTGCCCATGGAGGTCGCCATGTTCGGCATTGGTGACGTCGTTTCGGCTGGTGACTTGCATGACTTTGTAGTCATAGATAAAAACAGGTGATCTAAGGAATGTCTAGGGTACTCCTGGTCACAAAATCGGATTATATAGTGTGTCCCGTAGAAAAGAGTAACGATCGATTAAAACTGAGGCAATCTCTCGAACAGAATATAGCTGAAAAAGGTGTTGGTTATAGTATTCACTACTGTCCATTCAATTAGCTTAGACCCTCGGTTTTTAATTAATATTAGAGAAGGTATTGGGGTCGGAGAAAATCTTGAAAGAAAGTTGGTATTCATCTATTACCCGACAAGATTTTGAAGGTGCGGTGCTGAAAGTATTTCTTCACACCCAAATTCTATTCAATTTAGGTGATTTTTTGCCATCAGTCAACAAGGAATCAGAACCAACCGAATATTCGTAATGCGCATAAACTTTTTCAGAATGTTTTCCATTTCTAAGATAGGTGTGTAACACGTTGCACCCCCCCCCCCCCCCCCCCCCCCCCCCGCTCTTGACAGGAAAATAATTGATCGATATCATAACATGCTGTAAGTATTTTAAAAGGCGTCTATTTATCCCGGGATTTTGAGTGTAGCATCTTGCCCTTATCAACTTGTGGTTATTCATGGTGTGTTTTTAGGTGATGCGACATCACTGTTTACAAACGCAACTTAGCACCTAGTCTACTGACGTGATCGAAGTGCGTAAGGACATCACATACAGCTACGTACAGCACTATTCAATGGGTTTATTTTACTGATTGAGCGCGATTTTTAAAAGTACAAGCTATTGCACGCTCCCACTATCAAATCATGGCGAGTTTTTCATGCGCTGTTATATCGAGTACCCCGCTATATGTCGAGTTTATAGGGCTGCCTATCCAGTTTGAACTCTATGTGCCTAGTTTCATAAATCATGTCCCAGAATACATCATGTCCAGAATAAATCATTCCGATTTTTAAAAAACTGGACATGATTTTTTTTCAACATGTGCAAACTGGACATGATTTTTTCTCACATGAGCAAACTCGACATATTTTTTTTCACATGAGCAAAACCGCGCATGATTTTTTTCCTCAATATGAGCAAACTCGACAGATTTTTTCCTCACATGACAAACTCGACATGATTTTTTTTACACATACACCAAAAAATCATGTCGAGTTTTTTCCCTCATGTTGAGAAAAAATCTCGACATGATTTTGAAACTGGACATGATTATGTCAACTCACCATATAGAGAGCACACTCGATGTATAGAGGGCAAACTGGACCGATGCGCTGTAAACTCGACATCTACCTGCACCTCGACAATATGGCGAGGAAACTCGATACACAGCGCGTGAACCTCGACATGCGCAGGCAAACTCGCCATGAATTTTGATACGTGGAAGCGTGCCATACAAGCCCTACAGGTGTCACGCATATCCACCGGACAGAGCTTTGTTTCTTGCCCGGCGGTGTATGGCACATGGCACCTCGTCCTATACAAAATATGTCCCTTCAAACTTTGCAAAGAAATACAAATACAATACACTTGTATTATGAGAAGATGACACAATATGAGCATGTCACTTTCTGACCAAGTCTTCTGGTCCCGCCAATATTGATCGCGTGGTTTAATCTGCTACATCGAGAGTCGCTTTCTACCTCGTAGGTATATACTAAAGACCACCTCACACTTCATTTGTTATGGTACCAGACGATTTACAGATCATTTGCAACTTTGAGTGGAAAAGGGTCAAATTTCAAATAGATTTGTAGGTAAAAGCCATCCACATGTTTGTGAAATTTAAAATTCCTGTTGGGTAATTTCGTGAATACAAACTTTCT
This sequence comes from Ophioderma brevispina, assembly GCA_023653785.1. Taxonomy (NCBI): domain Eukaryota; kingdom Metazoa; phylum Echinodermata; class Ophiuroidea; order Amphilepidida; family Ophiodermatidae; genus Ophioderma; species Ophioderma brevispina. The sequence goes on from JAMKCH010048770.1 coordinate 10,919, forward strand.
TTCACGATTTTTTCACCCGACACCTCTACCTTCTCTATATAATTAAAAACCGAGGGCCTAAGCTAATTGAATGGAGAGTAGTCACTTACATATGACACTATGTACTA
>JAMKCH010048771.1:0-23155 GCA_023653785.1 Ophioderma brevispina
GCCCTCTGGAAAAGGTAGCTATCTGAGGGATCTCTTAAATCCTGATCCATCTGAACTGTACCAACTCAGCATGGCTGGAATTAACGATAAGGCCATTCCCTGTTTGCCCAGTCGCAGTTGCCCAATGAGTGGCCCTTAGCTCCTAATGAATTATTGAAGTTGATTAAGTGCTCATTTGGAGTAGTGCTCATGTGGAGGTGAGCACCATGTGGATCAAAGGGGTGGATGTGTCTCTGCAAGTATGACTTGTTCCATCTTCTGTTCATGCCTGGAGAAGCGGAATGTCGAATGAGAAAACAAAACCAGTAAACCATCGGAATACGAAAACTGAAAGAATGAGAAACTATCAATGGACCAATTTCAAGTATAGGTGTGCCATTGATCTGGTTGGCGTATCAATTTGACAACTAGTAGTACTGGTGTAGAAGTAACCATTGTCCGGCGTACTCATAGTCCGGGGAACAATGGTGAACATAGAGCATTCGATTCTTTTGACTCTTTACGCAACATTGTTTTCACGCTGTATTCCGTATCGTCTATGGAGCCCCGGACTATGCTCCCACCGGACTATATCTGCCCTTTCACACCGGTACTTATCCTCTACAACAATGGTTATTATACTAGGACTTATAGTGTCCGAGTGCTTAAAAATAACACCCCTCAAGTAATGTGTAAGAAATGTTCTTGCCTTCATTTATCATTGATTATTTACGGAAATCAGCGCCTTTAAAAACATTCAGCTGCGGCCATCTTGAATACTTTTATTGCCCCAAGTGGACAATTAAATTTAGTATTTTATTTCCATTACATATTATGGCAAGGGAAGTTTTTTTTAAATAACAGTCAACTCCATTGGTTATGACCTTGTATTTTTTGGTTTGCACTCTCAATGGAATGTGCATTTTGTGATTTCGAACTTCAAAATGGCGCCATCTTGGGATTTCACTAATTATTCCGCAGATTAATATACATGTGCATTTTAAGTTTCCTCCCCAAAACATCCCCAATTAGCACAAAAACACTAAGTACCTTTCATTTTTGGGTTGGCCTGTCCTGTGTAAAATGCAATTTTTAGAGTTTTTAACAGCCCATGGCGGCCATCTGGATTTCTCAAATTGCCCAAGGGTTGCATTTTACACCCACCTTGGTTCATTGGTATACCCTTTCGAAGTATATAATCAGCTTGAAAAAACTACTTATCAGAGATTTTGATCTCATGCCAAATCAGCTTCCCGCTGCCGGCCTAAGGTGGCGTTTGACGACAGCCCCGGAAACGGACGGCAAATGGGTTAAAGACATGTTTTTCTTTTCGCTGTCAAAGTAAGCTTGTATGTTACTATAGAAATTCATCGGTTTGGTTTCAGCTGCACTCTTCTCTAAGCTGTAATGAATTTCTGCGACAACCCCGGTGATAATGCATTTAGCCTATAGCCTAGACCGGCGCGCCAGGAGTTTGGTCTAGCCTAGGCTAGGCTACGTGGCTGTACACAGCAGGCACCTGCCTGCGTAGGAATAAAAACAATAATTTACATCCTGTCTCCCTATGCACATCGTGTTGTTTGTTCTCAAAATTTTGGATATCCTGAAGCAAACACATCTCTTCTATGTCTTCTGAGAGCATCGCCCAACTGCCAACGTATTATTCATCGTTAAGGAAATTTGAAATCACAAAGGGAAAACCGGTGTCTCCAGCAAGCCTCGTTTTGTAAACTAAAATAACGGTTTTACTCCGACAACCGATTATTCTTGTGTTAATTCAACAATCCAGTGAACTGCAAGATTTGAGGGACGATTATGTGGGTATGAGATAGCCCTCTTGCTCTTCTTGCATTCATTGTGCTAGGTCCAAGTTGGAGGTAAGTCAATCTCAACAGAGTGTACTCTTAAAAAAAAAAAGACTTACCTTCGAACATTTTTGTTCCCGTTGTAGGCACCTAAGGTTCTATATGGGACCTTAAAATTAAATAGACTTGGAGGATTGGAACCTACTTCTTGGGTGTACTCGTGTATTTGCAAAAGAGTTTAACTTTTTTGTTCTCTTTTTTTTTTTTTTGGTGTAAATAATTTTAGCGCTAGTTAAACGTTTTTTTCTTCTGTTTTTGCAAAAACTCTGATCCCATTGAGGGTTCTTTAGTGAGAGTTCTTTGTCAAACGGTTCTAAAGCGAAAATTTTATTAGCTACAGAAATTACCTTTTTTAATTTTACAAAGAACCCCGCGAAGATTCGTTGGTTTCTTTCCAAACTAACAAGGGTTTTTCATCACCCGAATAGTTCTTTGTATAACTATAAAGCTTTAAGAACCCTAAATAAAGCACCATTCGAGGGTCTTTGCAGACAGAAAAATATGGTTTTCCATTCAAAAAAATGTAGAAACAAAATAAATTTAAACTGCCTTTTGCTTTTTCAAAATATACGGCAACATACACAAAATATTTATAGGCCTATTTAAATGTTGAAGGTTTATATAGAAACCATAATGTTTTTAGAACCTATATTGTGCTTTAATACCTGTCAAAACCGTTTACTAACTTAACTTGCACTTTTTTTTTCTAAAAGTGTAGGCGGCGTTTCTAAGTTTGATCCAACAGGAATTACACGGGTTTGGATGCTTCTACGGAGATAGCTACTTATAATGGGCATGGGTTTGGTTTGTTTACATTTGCATGGATCATATTGATAATTTCAACCCCTTTGAAACAAACAGCTTTTCATTCCATATATGTTCCCTGCCAGTTTTCTTTTGTTGTTTGTTTTTGTTATTTTAATGTGTGGTTTGTTGTTTGTTTCCTCCACTTGGTTGGCCTGACATTTGTTTATCATTTCCATTTAGCGCATATTTGTATGTTTGCTTTGAATTAATTGCTTTTATCTTTTTCTTTATACCTATAGTTTCATTTGATTTAGTTTTACTCTTATTGGTTTAATTCCATCTTTAAAAGGGACCTAAACTTGGTGCATTTTAACTGGCTACATGTGTCCACTTTAAGGTGTACAAGCCGCTATTATCTTTTGGAGAGGTAGAGGGGGGGGAGACTTCCGGCAAAATTGATCACAGCAATAGTCCCCTACTTCAAGAGGATAACCCTGTGTTATTGATACTATTTGATCTTTTTTCCTATTAAAATTGGACTCTACCGATATTTTGAATGCTTATATATATTCCCGAAGAAAAAGATTGATTTAAAATTTCTTTTTCCTCTTTACCGCGGATTAATAAGCAGTGCACTCCCATTTCCGCGGAATATGTTAGTAGCGAATTACTACGCTCCGAGAAATTGCTAAATATGTAAAAAGTTAACGGTAAAGTTATAATCAAATTTGATTATATTACAGAAGCGGGTCTTGCAAACATACTGTGCAATTTTGTTTTGTGTACGCAAGGTTACTTGAGATAGAGCCCATGATAGAACGTGGATTTTTCTATACAAAATCTATGATAGAGACTAAATATTAGGGAAACAGTACAAAATCCTCCGCCGTGGAAAGTGCAACACCTCTATAGTTCCCCTATAAACCCCGATTTGAGCGTAATTGGTGTAGTTTTTTAATGACGAATATTTGTCCTGGAATATGTTGTTGTATCATTTCCAGCGCGTATTCTTTATATTTACATATAATTATGAAATGATGAGAAACCGTTTTTGTGGTCGGTGGATACGGCTACATATGTGAATCGGCGGAAACTCATACTGTGGGCTCAGCGTTAGAAAACCAGGTTTTTAAATTCAAATTGAATTTTGCAAAAAACTGACATTGTCCGATCTAGGTCAAAAGAAGATTTTTAAAGACCATGGATTCAAAAATTCTCTCCTGTAAATTTCATTGCTCTAGAAAAGGCAGGGGCAAAGCATGACCTATATAGGCGCTACATCAACAGATATAGAAAAGAGATCCGGTCTGGCCGCCATTGTTTGTGCGGCATGGATGCGCTATTGGGGGTATTCGTTAATGTTCGCAAATGCATTTTACGCATCTCGAATATTTCGTTAGCGTATGCGGTGGCAGCGTCCTTCAGCGTTAACTTGGGCAACTCGGGTCTGTGGTACGCACCCGCATACAGTCGTTAATTATGTTTTCATCCGTTTCCTGATGCTGGCGCCTCAGTATTTTGCAAGCCGACAAAAAAGCATGTTGTTTAATTTTGATGAATAATTAGCAAGAATAGAGTTCAGCACTGTAGAAAAGCTTGATTGTGCAAGGCCCGACCCGGCTTCAGTCCTGGATCGTCAACATGTTTTTCACATCAATCAGCGTCGTTCTGGTCTAAGAGTTCCTTCAAGAGTTAATTTACGTTTGGATAGGGACTTTTGAAGAAAAAAAACTACAAAACTAAGTTTATGTAAGATCCGTTATAAATTGTAAAGGCATCAACAAAACCACTCGCATTGAGTCATCAAGTATAGAACAAAGGCACCGGATTTTACGAACTGCACTGTTGAAAAAATTGTAAATTTTACAGTATTATACGGGCCGTCCATTTTCTGCCAACAAAATACGGTAAAAGCGTCAATATTGTAAACGGAATTAAATCATAAAAACACAAAATGTATATGAATCGTTTAAGTTATTTACAGAGTTTTGAGAACGTGTATAAAATTTAAAACAAAACCTGACGTCCCACTAATGTAGAACCTTTTTACATGTGTACCCGGTAAATTACAGTTTGTTGTCAATAATTACCACAAAACCTGTCAAAACCTTAAAATTTTGCATTACCATATTTTGTTGACATATGGATTACTGTATAATACGTGAAATTACTTATAACTGTAAAACTGTATTAGTCATTCACAATAAAATTTGAATTGACATATTAAATGAATACGATCGGCAGTTTTAAATTTAGTCCATAATAGGCCTGAAAAGTTGAACATACACAATACACGTTGCTGTATCAATACCCGCAAAATACGGTATTCTATAGCCTTTTTATGTGACGGTAAATTTCAGGGTTAATTTTACACTGTAAGTGGTACCGTCCTAAAGAATTGAGTTTCTTTGAAATGAATACGGCTTCATGCTAAAACATTTATTGACGTTAGGTGAACTTGCTGAATGTACTAATTTATTTCAAATTTACCTAGAAGCTTTTAACAGCCCGTGACCCTTCCCCCAAATCAAGACAACACGATTTTGTCAACAGCCGTTTTTTTTAACTGTATAAAAACAAAAATGATTTGATTACGGCAATACCCGTAAATTGTCCGTTTTTACGGAGAAGTAAGATAGCTGGTTTATATATACATCCATATTATTTCAATTACATAAACAGCTTTTCACAGCTCGTGGCACTTCCCCAAATCAAGACAAAACGGGTTTGTCAACAGCCGTTTTATATACCTGTATAAATTAAAAACAAAAATGATTGATATACGGAAAGACCCGTAATTTTCCGTTTTTTACGTAGAAGTAGATAGCTGATTTAAAACCGATAGTCCCAATTATTTTAAATGTCATATGTCCGATTTTCTCTTAATTGGGAGTGTATAGCATCTGGTATAATAATTGCTGTTCTGCGTGCAAACCGACTTGCATTCCACAAAAAGAAAACCGACGGGTCGGCGCTCCGTAAACGTAAATAGCCTACAATAATTCCCTTAAGTTTTAAGGTATGTATTTTTTTATTATCAATGCGGTATACGTCCTTTACAGTGTTGCTCTGCTGGGGCGATTGTTCTGTATTAAGATGTTATTTATTTTGGGGGAAATCCTCAAAACTCTATGGCAAAGTGGGCGATAGATACACATGAATCTTTTTAAATCTATTTTCATTTATTAAAACATTAAAAAAAAAAAAACAATCCCCCCCCCCACACACATCCACTTAAACTTACTCTACACTTACTCTATCAAAATTTAGATTTTGTTATCAAACGGCTTCAAATGTGGGTCGAACACTGACCTATTTAATTCACATTTTTGCTACAACTAATTCAAACACCGGACCGATTTTAATTCAAAAATTGTAATCAGATGTTTGTTGTTGACATGTGAGGGAGCCGGAAAAACATTTTTTTCATCATAATTGTTTTCCCCATCATACCCAACAACATAAAGATTAAAAATTACAATGAAATTATTTATGGTCCACACAACCACGCCCACTCTAACCATTACAAATGTGATCTGGAGGGATGCTCTGAAATCTGATCCTATCAGGTCTGAACTTGTAGCCACATCATCTCATGGCTGGATTAACTAGAAGGCCAGTCTCTGTTGTCCAGTCGCAGTGCCCAATGATGTGTCCTTAGCTCGGCTAATAGATTTTTGAAGTTGATTAAGTGCTCATGTGGAGGTAGTGCTCATGTGGAGGTGAGGCACCATGTGGATTCAAGTGTGGATGTGTCTCTGCAAATGACTTGTTCCATCTTCTGATCATGCCACGCCAGGAGAATCGGAATGCGAAATGAAAACAAACAAGTAAACCAAGTCGAGAATAAGAACAACGGAGCAAGAATGAGAAAGCTATTATCTGGATCATAATGCAAGTATAGGTGTGGCCATTGATCTTGTTGGCGTATCAATTTACAACTAGTATTACTGGTGTAGAAGTAACCATTGTCCGGGCGTACGCTCAATAGTCCGGGGAATCAATGGTGAACAGTAGAGCAATCGATTGGCAGTTGACTCTTTACGTCACATTAGTTTCACGCGTATTCCGTTAATCGTCTATTAAGGAGCCCCCCGCGTACCTATGGCTCCCACCGGACTATATCTGCTTTCACAAGACCGGTAACTTTATACTCCTAGCAACAAATGGTTATTATACTAGGACTTATAGTGTCGCGACGTGGCTTTAGAAAATACCCCGCTACAAATAATGTGTAAGAAATGTTCTTGCCTTCATTTATCTATCATTGATTATTTTAAGAAATCACGCCTTTAAAAACATTCATCGGGCGGCCCGCATCTTGAATATCTTTATTAGTCAATGTGACAATTAAAATTTAGTATTTTATATTTCCTATCGCCATATTATGGCAAGGGAATAACAGGTCAACTTACATTGTAGGACTTGTATTTTTTGTTGCATCCGCAATGAAATGTGCATTTGTGATTTCCTACTTCAAAATGGCGGCCATGCTTGGATTTAACCTAATTATTCAATCATGACTCTCAATATACAGTTTTGCAAATTCTAAGTTTCCTACCGCCATAACATCCCACAATTAGGGCACAAAAACACTACTTTACCTTGCTTTTTGGGTTTGGCCGTGTCCTGTGTAAAATCATGCAAATCATTTAGAGTTTATAACAGCCCAATGGCGGCATTCTTGGATTTCTCAAATTCCCAAGGGTTGGCAATTTTAGCAAGACCCCAATCGCTTTGGTTTTTTTCCATTGTAACCGCTTTCAGAGAATAATCAGATGAAAAAATAATTTTATCGAGACTTTTGATCTGCAATGGCCAAAATCAAGGCTTTCAGCTGCGCGACTAAGGTGCGTTGACGACACGCCCTCGGTACTGGATCGGTAAATGGTAAGGCATGTTTTTCTTTTCGATGTAAAAGTAAGGTCTTGTATGTTACTATATGGGGAATTCATATCGGTTTGTTCTCGTCTGCACTCTTGCTCTAAGGTCTGTAATGGATTTCCTGCGACAAACCCCCTGGTGATAGCATTTAGCCTATAGCCTGACCGCCTCGCCAGGATTTGGGCTAGCCTAGAGCTAGGCTTCACGTGGCATTACACAGCAGGGCACCTTCGCTGCGAGGAATAAAGCAATTTCCATCTTACTGATCTCCCTACATGGCAACCATCGTGTTTCTCACATTTTGATTATCTGAAGCAACATCTCCAATTGCATGTCTCCTTGAGCTCCGCCACCATATGGGGCCTAAACTTTATATTCATCGTTAAGGTAAATTAAATCACAAGGGAAACCGTTGTCCTCCAGGGCAAAGCGCCTTCGTTTTGTAACTAAAATAAACGGTTTACCTCACTCCGGATGCATACGGCGTGAGTATTCTTGTGTTAAATCACAAATCAAGTGAACTGCAAGATTTGAGAGATCATTATGGTGGTATAGAGCGTATACCCTGTGCTGTCTGCTTGCATTATGATGCTAGGTCCAAGTGAGGTAAAGTCATCTCAAAAAGTGTAGCTCTTATAAAGAAAAAAAAAGACTTATCCGTATCGAACATTTTTGTCGCCAGTATGTAGGGGTAGGGGGCACCTAAGGTTCTATATTGGACCTTTTAAATTAAATAGACCTTGGAGGATGGAACCAACCCTTTCTGGGTGTACTCGTAGTATTTGCAATAAAGATTTATAACTTTTTGTTCTCCTTTCATTTTTCCCCCTTTTGGGTGTACAGTACTTTAGCGCTAGTAAAGTCGTTTTTTTCTGTTTTGCAAAGAATTCTGGTCCCATTTGATGGGTTCTTTATAGAGAGTTCTTTGCAAAGGTCTTAAGAGGACAATTTTCTTAGCTAACAGAATTACCTTTTTTATTTTCGCAAGTAACCCCTCGAAGATTCGTTGGGTTCTTTACAAAATAAAAAGGTTTTTCTACTCACCAGAGATAGTTCTTTTGTAGAAGCTATAAAGTTATACTAATCCCTTAACTAGAGCACCATCGAGGTATCTTTGCAGAACAGAAAAATATGGTTTTCATGTCAAAAAATGTAGAAACAAATAAATTGAAAACTGGCCCTTTTTGCTTTCAAACATATACGGCTAACATACAGCAAAATATTTCTAGGCCTTATTTAATAAATGTTGAAGGTTAGTAGAAACGCATAATGTTTTTTAGACCTATATGGTTTGGCTTTATACAGGTCCAAACCGGTTATAAACTTAACTCTTCGCTTTTTTCTAAAGTGGTCAGGCCGGGCGTTCTAAAGTTTGTATCCAACGGATGACACGGGTTTTGGATGTATCACGGAAGATAGGCTCCTATAAATGAGGCATCGGTTTTGTTTTTGTCTTACATTTCATGATCATATTGATAATATCATCAAAACCCTTTGAAACAACCCAGCTTTTCAGTCCATATATGTTGCCTGCAGTTTTTTTATGTTTGTGTGGTTTTTTTTATTTACACAGTGTGTTTGTTGTTGTTTCCTTTCCTGCCTCAATTTGGTTGGCCTGAAGCATTTGTTTATCATTTCATTTAGTCGCCTATTTTGGTAGTTTGCCTTGATTAGTGTGCATTTTAATTCATTTTTCTTATATACTCTATAATTATCATTTGATTTAGCAGTTGACTCTTATTTGTATTAATTCCATCTTTAAAGGGAGCTCTAAAACTTGTGCATTTTACTGGCATACAGGTTGTCTAAATTTAAGGGTGTACACCGCTATATCTTTTGGATGTAAGACTTCCGGCAATAATTGATCAGCAATATTCCCTACTTCAGAGGATAACCTGTGTTATTACTGATAAAAAATAAAAACTACAACTATTAACCCAAACTAAAATATTAATAATAATCAATGAACAAATAAACACATACCAATCATACTGACATAGATACTGCGTGCAGTCACCTAAATAACTATGGGGAACTAAGCACAAATATAAATAAATAAAAATCAATGGGCGCACTGTGCTGTACGGGAAACACACATCTCCCATAGCTAAGAGTATCACTCAGACCTAAGAAAGACTTCCGCGTAGAGGAAGTGTTTGAATACCGGGCGGGTGGTAGGAATTGATTTTATCGAACCTCAATACCAGCCTCTGAACGACCCTATTTTGGTGGAACGCATGTCTGGGCGGTTGCATAGCCTTCTCAATTAAAAGCCAACTTACCGCCTGTCGCGCAGCTCAGTGCACATGAGTGAGAAGCATAATACCTGGTTCTACGGAATAAAAAAACTTTAAATTTGAGCATATTTTCCTATTAAAAATTGGACTCTATAAGATCTACCGATATTTTGGAATGCTTAATATATATTCCTCGAAAGAAAAAAGATTGATATTAAATTTCTTTATTCCCCTCTTTACTCGGCGATTAATACGCTACGTGCATATCCGCAGTTTCGCGGTAATATGTTAGTAGCGAAACTTACTACGCTCCGAGAACTTGCTCCAAGCTAAAATGTAAAAATGTAACGGTAGAAGTTATAATCTAATTTGATTATATTACTAGAGCGGGTCTTGTCAACAGTACTGTGGCATTTTGTTTTGTGCAACCGCAAGGTTATCTGAGATCGAGCCCATGATTAGAACGTGGATTTTTCTATCAATCTATTATGAGAGACGCTAAATATTAGGGAGCACAGTACGAAATCCCTCCGCCGTGGAGTGCAACCGTGCTATAGTTCCTATAAAACCCAGTATTTGAGCGTAATTGGTGTATTTTAGACGAATATTTGGTCCCTGGAGATATGTTTTTGGTATCATTCAATCGCGTTATTCTTTCATGATTTAACATATAATTATAAATGGATGAGTAAAATACCGTTTTGGCGGTGGATAGACGGCACATATGTGGAATCGGCGTGAAATCTCGATACTGTGGGCTCTAGGCGTTAGTAAAAAAAAAGCAGGTTTTATAAGATTGCAAATGTGAATTTGCAAAAACTGACGGTATAGTCGATCCTATGTTCAAAAAAGAAGTATTTAAAGAGCTGCGATGGAATATCAAAATTCTCCTCGCTGTAAATTTCATTGCTCTAGAAAAAGGGGCAGGGGCGCAGATATGACTCTATATTAGGTCCCTACATCACGATATAGAAAGGAGGATCCCGTCTGGGTGCCGCGCAATTGTTTGTGCTGTGCATGGACGCGCTATTGTGGGTTATTCTTAAATAATGTTCTTCAATGCATTTTACCGCATCTCGGAATAATTTGCGTTAGCGATGCGTTGCAGGCTGTCTTTTCAGCGTTAACCAGTATGGGGCAAACGCGTGTCTGTGGTCACGCACGCCCGCATAACATTCGTTAAAATTATTTTTCACACCCAGTTTCTGATGTCTGGGCGCCGCTTGCAGTATTGTTGGCACGTCGACAAAAAAAAGCATCGATTGTTTATTTTGATGAGTAATTATCAAAGGAATCGAGTTCATCATGGCACTGTAGAAAAGCTTTGATTGTGCAAGGCCGGTCGACCCGGCTTCATGTCTGGATGCGCAACATGTTTCATGCATAACTGCGCGTCTTTTCTGGTCTAGTAGTTCCGGCCAGAGTATAGAGATTACGTTTGGATAGGGAAAGTGGATATGAAAAAAAAAACTACAAACTAATTATGTAGCAAATTCCGTTATAAAAAGTTGTAAAGCCAAAGAACACTCGGTGCAGTTGAGTCATCAGTTATAGAAAAAGCACCGGACTTACGCGAACATCACTGCTCTTGAAAAAATGTAAATTTAAGCTAGTTATTATACGGGCCGTCCATTTCTATTTCCTGCAATCAAAAATACGGTAAAGCGTCAATATTTTAAAGGAATTAAATCATAAACTCACTAAAATTTATATTGAATTGCGTTAAGTTATTACAGAGTATTTGAGAACGTGATACAAGATAAAACAAAACACTGTACGCCCACTAATGTAGAACTTTTTACATTGTTTCGGCCGTAAAATTACAGTTTGTTGTAATAATCTAACCATCAACCACTTGGTCCAAACGCTGGTAAATAATTGTGCTACCATATTTGTTGACAAGAATAGGATGACTGTATAATCCCGTGAAATTTAGCATTTTATATTTATACTGTAAAAAACTGTATGTAGGAAGTCAAATAGTAAAATTTGCTATTGAACATTATTAAATTGAATGATCGGCAGTTTAAATTTAGTCTAATAGGCCTGAAATTTTAACATAAAATACACGTTAGCTGTATGCAAATAGCGACGCGCAAAATACGGTATTCTATAGGCCTTTTTATCGTACGGTAAATTTTCAGGGTAATTTTAACACTGTAAGGTGTACCGTCTAAGGAATTGAGTTTCTTTGAAATAATACGGCCTCTCAATGCTAAAAGCATTTAGTGACGTCGGTTGACTTTGCTGAATGTACTACTTTATTTCATATTTACAATAGAAGCTTTTAACAGCGCTCGTGACACTTCCCAACTTCAGCAAGACAAAACGATTTTGTCAACAGCAGTTTTAAAACTGTATAAAAACAATAAAAATGGATCTGGATTTCGGAAATACCCGTAAATTTCCGTTTTTACGGAGAAGTAGAGAGGTTCTGGTTTATATATACAGCCACTTTTATTTTCAATTACAATACAGCTTTTAAACAGCTCGTGGCACTTCCCCAAATCAGACAAAACTTTTGTCAACAGCCGTTTTTATATCACTGTATATTAAAACAAAATGAGGATTACGGAAATACGCGTAAATTTTCCGTTTTTACGGAGAATTAGATAGGCTGATTTAAAACGTAGTGTCATGCCAATTATTTTATATATGTCTATTGTCCATATTTTGCTCTTAAATTGGAGTAGTTAATAGCATCTGGTAGATATATTGTGTTCTGTCTTGCAAACAGACATGCAATTTGGTCACGAAAAATAAAAGCACGGACGGGTGCGGCTCTCCGGAAACGTAAATCGGCCTACACGTAATTACCAACTTAATTCTTAAGGTAATTGTTTTATTTTATTACAAATGTCGGTATACGATCCGTCCTTTACAGTGTTGCTCTGCGGGGGGCGGGGAGGGGATGATGTTCTGTATTAAGATATTATTTTTGGGGGAAATCCTTCAATAGCTCTAGGCAAAGTGGGCTATAATCCACATGAATCTTTTTAAATCTATGTTTCATTTATATAAAGTGGGTGACCCTGATCGACAATCACTCCCCCCGCCCCCCCACCTGCACACAACTTAAACTTACTCTACACTTACTCTAGCTCTATCATTTGATTTGTTGATCAGAACTCTTCACATGTGTCGAGACACTGGACTAATTTAATTCAGCATCTTTGCTACAAGCCTCAGAACCACCGACGGACGCGATTTAATTCAAAAATTGGTAATCAGATTTTTTGGTGACATGTGAGGGAGCCGGAGAAAACATTTTTCATCATAATTGTTTTCTCCCACTTCATAATACCAACAACATAAAAGATTAAAAATTAACAAATGAAATTATTTTCAATGGTCCACATCAGTAAGCTTGACAACGCCCACATTCTAACTGCATTAAAAATGTGATCGAAGGAGGAGATTTTGACCACCCGCGAGCAGCCTTTTCGATCTTGTGCCATGCAACATTCTTTACGCAACCACTGCGGTTGTGTTCGATGAGACGCTTCATGCACGGGTAATACGCACAGATTCTGGCTTCGTTTCTTTCGCGTGTTCTCGGTAAAAGCACGAGAACCCGCGCTCCAATAAAGCGCGTAATTGTGTTGACAAAGATTTTGTACAGTCTCGGTATAGGAGACGGTCGGGATCTCCTTTTCTCTGATATCTGTGGCTACATACATACAGAGCCCAAAGTCACGTGTTTCATTAGGCAGACCATTTTTGTACTGTTGCCTGGCCTGGGCGCGTAAAGTCAGAGCCGTCCTTACGGCGTGCGTATCTGCTCGCATGGACATTCACTGCCAATGCTTACGGTGTTCATTACTGCGGTCGATGACGAAATGTGTGTTTTCAGCGCACGCGCGCGAGTACGCCGGATGTTCCTACCGATCAGACAAGCATTTTTTAAGGCCATCGCAGCAGAGAGCGGCATAGTCATGGGGCCGACGGGGCAGCCCGTGTTTTGAAACGAGCTCTCGATATTTATGATTTGTTACTTTCTTGGCTCTTCGCTGGATGCTCCCTGGTTGGCAAAATTGATCGATAACATTTTAAAGATTTCACAATCGTTTGTTGTCTCAAATTATCTTGTTTGTGGAAAATAGACGGATTGATTTGCGTCACAATGATGTATTTGCCGCTAGTTACAATGCAGGATGAGCAAGACAAGGTGGCGTTGATGACAGCCCCGGACTGGACGGCAAATGGGTTAAAGGGCTTATGTTTTCTTTTCTCTATGTAAAAGTAAGGCTTGTATGTTACTACTAGGAACTTCATGCGTTTTGTTTCAAGCTGGCTACTCTTCTCTCAAGCTGTATTATGGATTCTGCGACACACCCGTGATGAACGCATTTATCTATAGCGAGTACCGGCTTCGCCATGATATTTGGGCCTGAGCCTAAGGCTATCTTTACGATGGCATTAGCACACGCAGGGCGTACCTGCCTCGAGGAATAAACCAATATTTAACATCATGATCTCCCTTTATGATTACGCATGCAGTGTTTTGGCTCAATTTGGATATCCTGCAAGCACACACCATCTCTCTAAACTCTTTCGATGTCTTCTGAGTAGTGGGCCTACGGGCCCGAAGGCCATGCGCAACGTTATTATTCGATCGTTAAGCGTAATTGAATCACATAGGGAAACGTGGTTGTCTCCAGGCAAGTCCATGGCGTTTTGTAAACTACAATAACGGGTTTACTCCGGCCAACCGATTATTCTTGTGTTAATTCAACACTCTCAAGTGAACTGGCAAAGATTTGAGGAGACGATTATGGTGGTTATGAGAATAGCCCTCCGCTTCTTCTTGCTTCCATGGAGTGCTAGGGGTGGCCAAGTTTGGAAGGTAAAAAGTCCAATCCTCAATAGAGTGTACTCTGTTAAAAAAAAAGAAAAGACTTACCTTCGAACTTTGTTTTTTTTGTTCCGTATGTAGCAAAAAAAAAAAAAAAAAAAATAAAAAACCTAAGGCCTATATGGTACCTTTAAATTAAAAATAGACTGCACGATTGGAACCTCTTCTTGGGTGTAAAACTGCGTTGTTATTTTTTGGCAAAAAGAGGTTTAACTTTTTTGTTTCTCACTTTTTTTTTTTTTGGTGTAAAAATAAATTGTTAGCGCTAGTAAAACGTTTTTTCTTCTGTTTTTTAGCAAGATACTTCTGATCCCAATTTTGAAATGGTTTCTTTATTGAGAAGTTCCTTTGCAAACGGTTCTCCCTAAAGAGAACAATTTTTCTTAGCTAACAAAATTTGACCCTATTTTTTTATTTTACAAGAACCCGCGAAAGAATTCCGTTGGGTTCCCTTTACAAACTAAAAGGGTTTTTTCAATCACGCAGTATAAATTAGTTTTCTTTGTTAGAAACTAATAAGCCTTTTAAGAACCTTTATAAGACCTTCGAGGTTTCCTTTGCAGAACAGAAAAAAATATGGTTTTTTCCCAGTCGATAAAAAATGTTAGAAACAACTAAAATTTAACAACTGCCTTTGTGCTTTTCAAATATCGGCAACTACACAAACTATCTCTGGCCCCTATTTAAAGTTGACAGTTATTAGAAACCTACACCAGATAATTTTTTTAGCACCCTATAATGGTTGGCTTTATTCACAGTCAACAACCGTTTTAATACTTAACTGCCCTTTTTTTTTTTTCTAAAAGTGTAAGTCCGGGGCGTTTTCTAATTTTTTGGAATCCTAACAGGATTACCACAGGAGTTTTGGTGCTGCTCTCCGGAAGATAGCTACTATAAATGGGCATGGTTTTTGTTTTGTTTTACTTTTGCATGTATCTATGGATAATTTTCAACACCTTTTGAAACAACCAGCTTTTTTTCAGATCCATATAATTGTTTTTTCCCCCCACTGCCCCCTTTTTCGTTTTTTTTGGTTTTGTTTTGTTTCTTTGTTTAATTTTTAGAGATTTGTGGTTTTGGTTGTTGTTTCCCTAAATTTTGGTTTGCCTGAAACATTCATTTGAATATCTTTTCATTTATCGAGCAAAATATTTTTTTTTGTATGTTTTGGCCCTTTGAAATTCAGTTGTGTGCTTTATTTCTTTTTTTCTTTTAATATACCCTAATGTTTTTTTTTCATTTTTATTTAAGTTTGACCCTCCTTATTGTATTAAATTCCATCTTTTAAAGGGACTAAAACTTGTGCATTTTTTAACTTGGCCTAATACAGGTTTTGTCCCAAATTTAAGGGGTGTAACACCGCTATTATACTTATGGAGAAGACTTCCGGCAAATTGATCACAAAGCTAATAGTTCCTACTTTCAAGAGATAAACCCTGTGTTTTTTGAGACATTTTTGAGCATATTTTTCGCTATTAAAATTGGACTCTACCGATATTTTGGGATGCCTTTAATATATATCCCTCGAAAAGAAAAAAAGGTATGATTTAAATTTTCTTTTCCGCTCTTTACCGGCCGGGATTTTAATAACAAACGTGTGCAAGATATCCCTTTTTCCGCATGGGCGGAAAATGTTTAACTAGCCGAAATACTACGCTTCCGAGAATATGGCTAAATAGGTAAAAATTTACGTACAGTTTATATCAAATTTTTGGATATTTACAGAAGCGGTGTCTTGCTAACATACTGTGCAATTTTTTGGTTTTGGGGTGTAACGCAGGTTTGACTTGAGATCGAGCCCTATGAATAGAACGTGGGGAATTTTTTTCATACAAAATCCTAATTATGATAAGCCTAAAATATTAGGGTTAAAATAAGTACACAATCCCTTTCCCTCTCCTGCCGTGGAAAGTGCATACACCTCTATAATCGTCCCTATAAAACCTAGAAGTTGAGCGTAATTGGTGTATTTTTTTTTTTTTTGATGAACGAATATTTGTCCTGGGGAGATATGTTTTTTGGCATCCAAGTCAAGCGCGGTTATTCTTTCCCATATTTAACATCATATTATGAAAAATGATGAGATAACCGTTTTTATTGGGCGGTGTGATAACGGCGACATATGTGATCGGCGGGTGAATCTCGATACTGTGGGGTCAGGCCGTTAGAAAAAACCAGGTTTTAATTTCAATTGAATTTGCAAAACCTTACAATGTCGATCTAGTTTTCAAAGAATATTATTTTTTTAAAGACCTTATGGCAATTTTTTCAAATTCTCTTCTGTAAGTTTTTTCATAGGGCTCTAGACAAAAGCAGGGGCAACAGATCTGACGCTATATAGCCCCCTGACATAAACAGGCCGCACAAGCACGGTGCCTTCAATAGGCAGACACTCATTTTTTTTTTTGTAACTGTGGCCTCATAGGGTCGCCCGTAAATCAAGAAACAAGGCCCCTTACGCGTGCGTCATCCTCGCTAATCATCAACTGGCCATCTTACTCATAAAACTACTTCAGCATGACGAAATAGTGGGTGTTTTTTTCCAGCGCACGGCGCCGGGCGTATACGCTGAATGTTTCCATCCCTAGCAAACCATTTGTAAACAGATCGCAGCAGAAGAGCTCAGTTCCCAATGGCAAAGAAGCAGCACGTGTTTTTTTTTGAAAACGCTCTGGATATTTCAATGTAAATTGATGTTACTTTTCCTTAAAACTTTCTTGGCTTCTTTCCATGGGATGCTCCTGGTTTTGCAATTGAAATCGATATCATTTAAAGAAATTTAACATTCGTTTGGTTTGGTGCCTCAAATTTTGTTTTTTGCGGACAAAATAATGACGATTAATGCGTGCACAAGGAGATTTGTGCCGCTGTAAAAGCAAAATGGACTGGTGCCCAAGACTAGGTGGGCGTTGAACGACAGTCCGCCGACTGTGAACGGTCAAAATGGTTAAAGCCTGTTTTTTTCTATTTCGATGTAAAAAAACAGTACGCTTGTATGTTACATAAGGAAATTCATGCGGTTTGGTTTTCAAGCTGCCACTGCTTCTTTATAGCTGTAAATTGGATTTACTGCGCAACCCGGTTGATAACGCCAATTTAGCCTATAGCCCTAGAAAACCGCTCGCCCATGAGTTTTGGGCTTAGGCCTAGGCCCTAGGCCTTAACGTTGCATTCCAAGCAGGGCACTTGCCCCCCCCCTGCGGAGGAATAAAGACAAATATTTCATCAGTGGATCTCCCCTAATGCCACCCAAGCGTGGGGGTTTTTTCTCAAATTTTGGATAATCTGAAAGGCAAAACACAGCTCTTCGCATTCTTTGGAGAGCCTCGCCCCCAATGCCAGAACCGTTTTTTTTTATTATTCCATCGTTAGGAAAATTGAAATCAAATCAAAGGGAACCGGTTGTCCCCCATCCAGCGAAAAAGTCCCCCTTCGTTTTGTAAAACTAAAAAAACGGGTTTTACTCTCCGGAACTCAACGATTATTTTCCCTTGTGTTAAATCAACCATCCAAGTGGAACTGCAAAGATTTTGAGGAGACCCGATCTATGGTGGGGTATGAAGAGTATGCCCTCTGCTTTTCTTTCATCCCATCGTGGCTTAGGTCCTCAAGTTGGAGGTAAGTCTAATCTTGCAAAGAGTGTTACTCTTTAAAAAAAAAAAAAGACTTACCCTTGCGAACATTTTTTTGTCCGTATGTAGCACCCTAAGGTTTTTCTATATATGGAATGACCCTTTAAAATTAAATTAACGTTTTAGATGTGGAAACATTCCTTCTTGGGTGTAACTCGTGTATTTTATGCAAAAAAGTAGTTTAATTACACCTTATTTTTGTTCTCTTTTTTTTTTTTTTTGGTGTAAAATAATTTAGCGTCTAGTAAAACGTCTTTTTCTTCCTGTTTTTTCTTTGCAAAGACTTCTGAATCCCCTATTTTGGAAGGGTTTCTTAATTGAAAAGTAGTTTCTTTGCAAACGGTTTCAAAGAGGAAACAATTTTTTCTTAGCTAATCATGAATTAACCCCTTTTTTTATTTTAAACAAAGTAAACCCCCGCGAGAAGTTCTTTTGGTCTTATCTTTACCAAACAAAAGGGTTTTTTTTCCATCACCAGAAATAGTTTTCTTTGTAAACTATAAAGCTTTAAGACCGCTTATAAAGCAAAACCATTCGAAGGTTTTCCCTTTCGGCAAAACAAAAAATAATGGGTTTTTTTTCCCCCCAGGCTTCTATAAAGATGGTAGATAAACAAAATAAATTTTATAAACCTGCCCATTTTGCTTTTTCCAAAAAATATACGGCAAACAATACACTCAAAGTATTTATAGGCCTATTTAACTGTTTGAAGTATATAGAAACCAATAATATTTTTGTTAGAACCTGATATGGGTGTGCTTTATACGGTTCAGAAACCGTGTTATTAACTTTACCTTGGCACTTTGTTTTTCTAAAGTGGGTAGGCCGGGCGTTTTTCTAAATTTTGTAATCCACAGGATTACAACGGGTTTGGATGCTATCCAATACGGAATATCTCTACTTATAATGGGCATGGTCTTATTTTGTTTTGGTTTACCTTTTTGCCCCATGGATCATATGGATAATTTTCAACCCTTTGAAGCAAACAGCAGCTTTATCAGTCTCATATGTTTTCGCCTGCCAGTTTTTCTTATTTTGTTTGTTTGTTTTTTTTTAAAAAGTGTTTTTTGGTGTTTTTTACTTTTTTATTTTTTTCGATTTTTGTATTTTTTCCTAAATTTGGGTTGGGCCTGAACCATTTGTTTATCATTTTCCCCATTAAGCAGCGCATATTTTTTGTCATGTTTTTGCCTTTGATTAAGTGGGTGTGCTTTTATTCTTTTTCTATTACCATATAGTTTCTATTGTTTCATTTTTGAGTTCATTTGACTCTTATTGGTATTAATTCCATCTTTAAAAGGACCCTAAAACTTGTGGGCATTTTAAACCTGGCAACATTTTTTGTCCCAAATTTTAAGCGGTGTGACATCCGCTATTATTACTTTTGGGGGAGAGAACTTCCCGGGCAATTGAATCACAGCAATAGTCCCGCGCTACTTCAAGAGGATAACCTGTGTTATTGATACTATTTGAGCAATATTTTCCCTTATTAAAAAAAATGGACTCATTCCCTCATACCGATATTTTTGGAATGCTTATATATATTCCCGAAAGAAAAAAAGTTTGATTTTAAATTTCTTTTCCTCCTTTACCGACCGGATTAATATCCCCGTGCATTATCCCCAGTTTCGCGGGAATATGGTTAGTAGCGAATATTTACTAACGCTCCGAGAATTGGCTAAATATGTAAACATTTAAAACGGTAAAGTTTATATCAAATTTGATTATAATATTAAAACGGGTCTTTGCAACATAACTGGTTGCAATATTTTTGGTTTTTTTGTGTACGCAAGTTACTGATATCGAGCCCAATTGGAAGCCCGTGATTTTTCTTAACAAAATCTATATCCAGAATAACCTAAATTATTAGGGGAACACAGTCAAAAAATCCCGCCGCGCGTGGAAAGGCCAACACCTTCGATATAGTTTCCTATAAAAACCGCAGATTATTTTGAGCCGTAAATATGGTGTACGTTTTTTTTTTATAGCGAAAATATTTGTCCTGGAGATATGTTTTTTGGTATCATTTCCAAGCGCCGTAATTCTTTTGCATATTTAACAATATTAATTATGAAATGGATTGAGAAACCGGTTTTTTTGGCGGTGTGGATACGGCGGACATAAAATGTGAATCGGCCGTGGAATCTCGATCCTGTTGGGGCAAAAAACTGACTTGTCCGTATCCTAAGGTTTCAAAAGAAGATATGTAAGACCATGAGATTCCAAATTCTCTCCTGTAAATGTTTTCATTTGATAAGGATAAAAAGTAGCAGAGGCAAAAGATATGAACTCTATATAGGCCCCCTACATACAACAGAGCCACAAAGCCACGTGTTTCAAATGCAGAAGACGCTTTTTGTACTGGGCCTCTAAGGGCGCGTAAAGTCAGAGCCCCTTACGCCGTGGCGTATCTCCGCCATTCGATCAAAGCTGGGCGCATGCTTACGTCATCTCGGCGATGAACGAAAAATAGTGAGTTGTTTTCAGCGCAAACAGCGCGCGTAGTAACGCGGATGTTTTCCCATCCATTATCAAGCATTTTTTTTGTAAACAATCGCAGCAGAAGGCGCGCAAGTGTCATGGCCATCCCAGCAAACAATTGTTTTTTCTTTGAAAATCGCTCCCTGGATATTTATGGAATTATATGTTTAACTTTTTGCTTCTTCCCTGGAATGGCTGCGCGGTTTGCCATTGAAATCGAATATCATTTCACGAAATTTTACCATCGTTTTGGTTTTTTGGTCCTCAAATTTCTTGGTTTTTGTGGAAAAAATAGACGGATTATGCGCCGTCAAGGAGAATTTTGGCCGCTTGTACAATGCCAGTATGGCCCAAGACAAGGTGGCGTTGACGACAGCCCCCGAAGACTTGACGCAAAAATGGGTTAAAGGGCCAAATGTTTTTCCCTTTTCGATGTAAAGAGTAAAGCCCTTGTATGTTATATAGGAAATTCAATCGGTTTGGTGTGGACCAGCTGCACTCTTCTCTAAGCTGTAATGGATTTCATGCCGACACCCCCGTTGGGATAAGCCCATTTTGCCTATAGCCTTAGAACCCGTCTCGCAGGAAGTTTTTTGGGCTATCCGATGCATAAGGGCTTACGGTGCATGTACACAAGCAAGGGGGCACCTGCCCTGCCGGAGGAAATAAAACCGAAATATTTAACAACATGATTCCTAATTCACCATGGTGTTTTTCCTCAATTTTGGATAACCCCGAAGCAAACACATTCTCTTTCCCCATGTCTTCCTGAGAGGCCTCGCCCAACCATGCCAACGTTATTATCATCGTATTAAGGAAAATTGAAATCACAAGGGACAACGCGGTTGTCTCCAGCAAGGCCTCCGTTTTTTTGTTCAAACGAAAATAACGGGTTTACTCTGGACAACCGATTATTCTGTGTTAAAATCAACATCCCAGTGAACTGAAAGCTTTGAGGAGACGATTATGGTGGGTTTGAGAGATAGCCCTCGGCTCTTCTTGCATTTGTGCTAGGTCCAGTTGGAGGTAATTCAATCTCAAAAATAGTGTACTCTTTAAAAAAAAAAAACTCACCTTCAACTTTTTGTTTCCGTATGTAGCACTTAAGGTTCTATATGGGACCTTTAAACTTAACTAGACCTTGGAGATTGGAACCTTCTTCTTGGGTGTACATCGTGTATTTGCAAAAAGAGTTTTAACCCTTTTTTGGTTCTCTTTTTTTTTTTTTTTAATTTTGGATTATTTTTTGAGATCCAATCTTAAAACGTTTTTCTTTCTTACTGTTTTTTCAAAGAACTTCTGTTCCCATTTGAAGGGTTCTTTATTGAAGATTCCTTGGCAACGTTTTCGCAAAGAGAACAATTTCTAGCTACGAGATTACCCTTTTTTATTTTACCAAGAAACCCCGCGAAGATTCGTTGGTTTCTTTACAAACTAAAAGGTTTTTCATCACCAGAAATAGCTTTGTAGAACTATAAAGCTTTAAGAACCCTTAATAGAAAGCACCATTCGATTGTTCTTTGTAGAACATAAAAATATGGTTTTACAGTCACAAAAATGTAGAAACAAAAAAAAATTTAAAACGCCTTTTTAGCTTTTCAAAATATACGGCAACATACAAAAATATTTTTTTTTTTTTTTTTTTTTTTTTTTTTTTTTTAACAATATGTTTTTTTAGAACCTATATGGTGGTTTATATACAGGTCAAAACCGTTTATAACTTATCTTGCACTTTTTTCTAAAAGTGTAGGCCGGGCGTTTCTAAGTTTGATTCAAGATTAACCACGGGTTTGGATGCTCTCTACGGAAATCGCTACTATAAATGGGCATGGTTTTTGTTTTTGTGTTTACATTTGCATGGATCATATTGCTAATTTCAACCGTGAAACAAACCAGCTTTTCATCCATATATGTTCCCTGCCAGTTTTCTTTTTTGTTTTTTTTTGTTTTTTGTTTATTTTAGATGTGTGTTTTGTTGTTGTTTCCTAAATTTGGTTGCCTGACATTGTTTATCATTTCATTTAGCGCCTTTTTGTATGTTTGCCTTTGCTTAGTGTGTCCTTTTTTCTTTTTCTTATATACCTTAAGTTTTTCATTTGATTTAGTTGACTTTATTGGTATTAATTCCATCTTTAAAAGGGACCTAAAACTTGTGCATTTTAAATCTGCATCAGTTGTCCCAAATTTACAGGGTGTACACCGTATTATACTTTTGGAGAAACTTCCGGCAAAATGATCAGCAGCAATAGTCCCACTTCAAGAGTATAACCTGGTTATTGATACTATTGGTAGCATATTTTCCTATTAAAATTGGACCTCTACCGATATTTTGGAATCTTTATATTATTCCTCGAAGAAACATGTTGATTAATTATCTTTTTCCTCTTACCGCGGATTAATAACACGTGCTATCCCCGTTTCGCGGAATCCTGTTCGTAGGCGAAATTTACTAGCTCCGAGAAATTTGCTACATAT